>CM029012.1:215065909-215189414 GCA_016801055.1 Panax notoginseng | reverse complement strand
AAGGGTGAGTCAACTAGCCTAGTAAGAAATTTTATGACTATGATAATGAAGAATAAATTATCAATAGTCTTCAACAATGTTTAAACTGATAAAATATAATAGACATCAAGTTTAACTGCAGTGGAATAAGCAATCCATTAGAAGAGTCAAGGTAAAGAATAAAACCTACTATCTTCTATGATTTAAAAATATTTTCATCAACTTTTATCACTGAGACTCAGCTTAATAAATAAAACACATCTTCTAATCATCCCTGTTATTACGGGCCAAGGATATTCATTAAATCATCAATGGTCATGACTATACCAAATATCCCTGGTCATAATCATACCAAAAACTGTCTATCAATGCATTACAGGCCACTGAGAACTTTTACAACACCACTTATAACATCACATTTCATGATTATACCGAATGATCCCTGGTCATAATCATACTAAGTCCATCTATGCACGTAAGCCAAAGATGACTTTCTGTAAGACCCCGAATTTTATGAAATAAAAGTATTCAATTTTTCTTATAATTACTATTCAGTAAATGGTTAAATTGATAAAAGTTTAAAGTTATAGGTGAAATATGAATTTTTTTTCAAAATAAGCAAGTGGTTATAAAATAATCATTGTTGTCGGGGAATATTCGTTTGGTCGTGGAATATTCTTTCTGTCGGGGAATATTCGTACGACGGCGCAGCTATTTGTGGGCCCCATAACAAATAATGTCGGGTGAAGGAAAACGACAAATTTGAGTTTTTACAAATAACGGCGTAGTTGTTACCGTTAACACTGTTGAAATACCCGGTGGTTAAAATACAGTAATACGCGTTATTGCACAGTAGCACACGGTATTGCATAGTATTTTTGAAATTATTGATTCTTGCGTAAGAAGGCACTACTCAATAATTGTTACAGTAATTACTGTTCAATATTTTATTTTATTGATTCAATAATTGCTACGTTGAAATTTTGTATTATTGTTGTTCAATAATTGTTGCTGCACAGTATTTTCTATTATCAGATCAATAATTCATATTATTTGATTAATATTATTAGATAGTATTATTGGCAATGTCTAGAAAGTTCTGTCTAAGGAGAGGTTTGGTCATCTAATTGCGCGCTAGTAAGGAGAAATCCTTATTGGAAAGCCCCCTCTTTCCTGGGAACGGCCTGGTTGTCATAAATGTGATTCTGTAATATTATTTGTGAATAATTAATTATTGATTCATATGATAAGGAAATATTTATATTATGTGGATATAAATGAGGGATATATTTTTGTGGTTAAAAATGAAGGAGTTAATGTTGAGGTTTTTATCAGTATTTTTGTCGGAATGGAGGTATTAAAAATCAGGGTTTTTGAGATATTTTGCGGGGGTTATAATTTTTAATCCGACCGTTGGATCGTGGTAATTTTTGGATATGTTATACATATATAAGTTGAGTATATGTCCATAAATTTTGAACCGTTAAAAATGAACGTATGATTTGTTATGAATTTTAAGAGGTGGCTGATTCGGAAATCAGGTTATAAATCATTTTGTTGGAAAATTCTAGAATTGGTGGGCCCCACTTGTGGTTGGTGAAGAAATGTGCTGAATTATATTTTAAATGTGGTGGGTGGGAATAGTAGCAGGTAAAGCCATCAGGTTGCAGGTCAAACCTACCAAAATTTTCCTATAAATAGAGGGCTAAGTTAGAATTGAAAATCACACAAAAAACATAAGCTTTCTCTCTTTCTCTCTCTATATTATGAAGCATATTTTGTGAGTATTTAGATACTTTGAGAGTTGCTATTCAGTGCAAGTTTCCTTCAGCTTTGCATACCGATCAGAAGTACTGCTCTTTTGAGGTAAGGGATTGTAAGGGATAGTAAGGGATAGTAAGGGATATTAAGGGATTTTAAGGGTTGTTATGATTTTCAGTTTCGTAATTTTTCTGATTTTCAAAAATTCTGGAAAAATTTGAAATGATGTTTTGATGAGTTTTATTGATTGTGTCCAAAAATGGTGATTTTTGGATGTATAGATTGAGAGTTATGAATTTTATGAGAAAAGACTATTTTAAAAGTAACTGCTTATAATTTCTTGTGGTTAACTCCAAAATTGATGAAATTTTTATTGGGAGTACATGTATATGATGGAAGTATACTTTGTTAATTTCAGAATTTTTGGACAAAAGTACAATTTTTGATAAATGTCTAAATATTCGGCTATTTTGGCCATATGAAAAATAGTAAATGACTTTTAAAAATTCTGAGAAAAATATATGTTCAATATGGGACTATATTATGCTAAATCTCAAAAAAGAAATATATTTTGGAACTGATTTGGTATTTTTCATGAAAATAGACTAGTTATGAGTAAATGAATTAAATATGTTATGTGAAGTAAGAAAATTGGAAAATAGAATTTTATGGCTTGAGAATCCTATATGAGGTATATGCAGATTTTTGATGAGGGTTTTGGCTATTGATGATGAAATCTTAAGAGTTGGCGTTTTATGATGATTAAATGTATTAATTAGTAAAGTGTAAACAATTTAAATAAATTGTTTATAAGCTTAAGAATATTATTCTTTCAATATCATTATACCGAAATATTGGTATGTATATTATTGTGGAATTTCTACCTTTTTCATGTTGGGGTTACTATTCATGAGTTACTATTCACGAGTTACTATTCATGAATTACTATTCACGGGTACTATTCACGACAAAATTGGTTTCTTTTTCTGACCAAATTATAGTTGATTTATGAATATTACTCTTGAGATTAAAACTATATGTTGATCATATTATTTTTATTATCATATATAACATTTTTATAACCCTGATGTTGAATTTCTCTTTCACTGGAGTGTAAAGATGGGTAGATTATTGGTATGATCATGACTAGGGTTCTCTTTGGCCTGTAGTGCAAAGTTGAATTGTGACTGGTATGATCATGACCATTGAATTTACAATTGAATATCTTTAGCTTAAGTGTAAAGATGAATTGATTAACATGGTTATAATTATGGTGTATATAAATTCTGAAATGATTATATATTTCTTTGAGATATGAATATATTTGGCCTGTAGTGCAAATATGAATTGTTGAGCAATATCTTTGGCCTGTAGTGCAAAGATGAATTGTAGATGAATATCTTTGGCCAGTAATGCAAAGATGAACTGTGGATGAATATCTTTGGCCTGTAGTGCAAAGATGACTTGTTGATGAATATCTTTGGCCCGTAGTGCAAAGATGAATTTGTTAGTATGATTATAAACAGGAATTGTGATTTGGTATAACCATGATCTTTGATGTTTCAGGTAAAGACAGGTGATGAAAATATTCTTCGTCCTGGGTGCGAAGAAAAATTTATAGTCACAATTATGATTATGAGTTATTCATATGATTGTGGAAAGGAACTGTTGAGTGATGTTACATGGATAAAATATTGTTGGTGGATTTTTAACATGGAGAAGATAATAGACTTTATAGTCTATTTGACTCTTCTAATGGATTGCTCGTTCCGCTGCAACTATGGTTGAAATTTTTATCATTTACCATATGTTCTAAATCTCTGATTTATTGTTGATGGAGGCTATTGATAATTGAATTATCTTTAGTCATGATATTCTTTACTGGGCTAGTTGTGCTCACCCTTCTGTTCACAATTCCTTTCAGGTAATAAGAGTGTAGCTGGGTCGAGCGGGGGTAACAGGGGAATAGAACGGTGGTCATCATTTAGTAGTTATATTTGGTGAATCAAATAGGGTGAGGCGAACCCAACGTTGGAAGGGTGTTTTGCCACTATCATACAAGATGTCTAACGACATACAACCTCGTGTCATCATAAGACAAGGATGTGCTCATCCACTTGCTGAGTATATATACGAGCACTACCTATATAATCTTGGTGTTTGTTTGAAGTATAATTCTCAATTAGAGACAGTGGAGATAATGATAAGTCAAGAGAAGACTCACCATTGGGAAGAATATGATAGTAATCTTCTCGTTTTTCTTTGGGGTCTATTGGGTCAACCAAGGATAATTCTGTGGCCATATGATATCTATCATAACCTAGACGCGTGGCCTCCCATGTACGAAGGTTTCCTTGAGCACTTTCCAAAGATTCTAGTTTCTAAAACAGTTTTTGACTATACCTTTATGTAAGGTGTCATTGTGAGGTGATGTCCACGGTTGGAACATGAGTCACATTTGGTATATATTTGTATCCAAACTCACATCATATGTGTTGTTGTATTTTGCACGATAATTATTGTAATAAAGTTATAGTTGTTTTCTGTACCATGTATTTGGCGACTCAGAATAGGTTGGATGGAATGGATCTATTTTGGGGTCGTTACACTTTCAACATAAAATAAATACGAGGATGATGACAATGTTATAGGAATTCAATTAAACAAGTTCAAGAATTAGTTTATCCAAGAACTAATAATATCCAAATTGTCAACATGATACTTCTTTGTAAAGTAACAGTCAAGAATGCTCAGAAGAATATTTCCATGAAAAGATACTGGATGAAACGCAAATATCAAGGATATTCCACTAATTTCATGGAGTATAGAAATCAAAACTTTAACCAAATGAGTATAATAAAGAATATATGAAACTGCAAATGGATTTTCACCAGCCATGCGGTAATCCACGTATACAGATCATTTTCACAATTTAATAAGGAATGAATATAAATGATCATTCACCATGCATGTGGCAATCTACATAGACAGGTTATTCCAACAGAATAATAAAGAATGGAATAACAGAAGGATTCACCATGCATGCGATAGAGACCGCACAGACAGGTTATTCCCAACAGAATAATAAATGCGGAATAATAAATATGGAACCAGGTCAGGTAAAATTCACACCGACAGGATATTCCGACGGAATAATAAATGCGAAATAATAAATGATGGAACCAGGTCAGGTGAAATTCACACTGACAGGATATTCCGACAGAATCGTAAAGAACGGAATAATGAAAGAGTTTCACAAAGTATGCGATACTTCGCATAAACATGTTATTCCAACATAATAATAAAGAATGGAATAACAGAAGAAGATCACCAAGTATTGGGTAAACCGTATATACAGGTAATTCCACCAAGTATAGGGTAAACCACGCATACAAGTTATTCCAACAGAATAATAATGAATAGAATAACATAAGGATTTCACCAAGTATAGGGTATGCCGCGTATACATGTCATGTATAGGGTATGCCACTTTTACAGGTTATTCCAACAAAATAATAAAGAATGGAATAACAGAAGTTTTCTTAATGAATAAGAAATAATAACACCTCTTACCGTTTTAAAGAAGAACTGAAATAAAGAAGTAGTTAAGTGGCAGAATACTCTTCTTCTTTCTCTCTATAGTTTCTCTCTCTAGAGTTCAGTGAATTCGTAATAAAATAATGAAGGAATGAGCTTTTATTTATAGGAAAATAGAATGCATAGTAACTAATCCATGAACGGTCCAGATTGATTTACTTTAATCTGACGGTCCATATTTAAAGTAAAATCTTTTAAATAAAATATAATAAATTCTAATTATTGCCTAATAAAACAAACAACTTTAATAAAGTATTCTGTTTTATATAAAAAGATGTTTCTGTTTTATTACGTTAATAATACGAATAAAACAAAACTTCATTATCACTAAATAATTCATATTATTAATTGACAATAATTGAATCAAACTGAGTGACTTCTCACATAAGCATTAATAATCAATACCGTGTATTACTATGTAACCACACGTATTACTGTACTTTTACTACCGAGTAGTTCAACAGTATCAACGGTAAAACTTCTGCCGTTATTTTTAATAAAATATTTTTGTCGTTTTCTCAATCAGACAATAATTCTGTTGTGGGGTCCACCAATGATTGTACCGTCGTACAAATATTCTCCGACTAATTGAATATTTCCCGTAAATAGTAACTCGTGAATAGTAACTCATGAATAGTAACTCGTGAATAGTAACTCGTGAATAGTAACTCATGAATAGTACTTTGACACAAAAAGTACCCCAAAAACTCGAGTGAACAATACTAGAGTGAATAGTAACCGGGTATTTTATGACAACTTGTCTACTTTGAAAAATTTTCACATATCACCTTTAACTTTAACCTTTTATCAATTTAACCATTTACCAAAATAAAAAAATTTAATACTTTTATTTCATAAAATTTGGAGTCTCACAATCTCCCCTCCTTATGAAATTTCGCCCTCGAAATTTACGTACGTACCTGGTATGACGAAGAGGTGATGATACCTTGAATACCTTTATCATTGAAAACATTAAATTCATCTTTGCAATACGGCCAAAGATATTTATTAACAATTCATTTTTGCACTACATGCCAACTGTATAACCAGTAATCAACAGTTCATTTTTGCACTACAGGTCAAAGATATACAACTGTAAAATCAATAATACTGAGACTCATCTTAATAGTATCACGACCATGAATTATTCATGCACTACGTGCCAAAGATAATCGTATTTTCAATTACGGTCATGATTATACCGAACAATCCCTGGTCATAATCATACCAAGTCCATCTATGCACGTAAGCCACAGATGACTTTTACCACATCAATGAATTAATATTTCATTGCTGAGACTCAGCTCAATAATTAATCCACATCATCGAATCATCCCTGCACTACAGGCCAAGGATATTCTTTAGTATCACGACCACGAATTATCCATACACTACGTGCCAAAGATAATCGTGTTTTCAATTACGGTAATGATTATACCGAACAATCCCTGGTCATAATCATACCAAGTCCATCTATGCACGTAAGCCACAGATGACTTTTAACACAATATAAGCATGAGGATCATGACAATGATATAAAGAATCAATCAAATGAGATAAAAGATAAATATTAAACATTTATAATATAATTTATCCCGGGTTCAAGAGTATCCCAATGTTATCAATCACTTAATAATCTCATAATCTAATTTCATTAATATTATAACAATATTTTAATCACTTCTTAAACTTATAAATAATTTATTTCAGTTGTTTACACTTTACCAAATAATGTATTTAATCATTCAAACATGTCATACTCATAAGATTTTATCACCAATAATCAAATTCCTTATCAACAATCTACATATACCTTATATAGGATTTCCAAGCCATAAAATCCTATCTTCCAACTTTGTTACTTCACATAACACATTTAACTCATATATTTGTAACTAAACTATTTTCATGAAAAATACCAAATCAGTTCCAAAAATAATTCTTTTCTGGGATTTAGCATAATATAGTCCCATAATGAAAATATATTTTTATCAGAATTTTTAAAATTCATTTACTATTTTTCAAAAATTAATTTCTAATTAATTCCTTAAAAAATTAGCTACCTCAAGGTTAACTCCAAAAATTCCCAAATCTTGACATAATCTTACACATGTTAACATGAGCCTCTAGTTTAAATTTCATGGTCATCGGAGTTATAGAACTCCGGTTATAGCGTTTTTCGTCGGAAAAATCTAAATATTGAAATGATCATAACTTGCTCATTTTAAGTCAGAATGTGCTCATTTTTGGACATGAGGTACTTTATACCATATACTTTCATGTCCCAAAAGGCTGGAATTTTTCTCACAAATTATGTGGCCGAAACAGCCCCTTTAAGTAGCTTTTTCGGGTTTTGCAGCTTTAGACTCCTTTGCTAAAAATAGTCCACACGCAAATCTACAACACCTTTTCCAATGATTCCACTTAGATAAGTTAGGAAACTCATAGATCTAACTCTAGAACTTGACCAAACTCAAAAATTCGAAATATAATAAGAGATATGGTCAATTGAATTTCATGTTTCATTTTTACCAAAATCTGATTTTTTAACCCTTTGTGATTTCTAAGAAACTTTCATGTTTTCTCGTAATAACCAACATAACTCATTATAACACTTACTAATACCACATATACCCATGATTTTTATTAGTCCAATGCTTTTATTATGACTTTCATCATAATCAACGTAAACAGATCCTTTTAGTTGAAGAAATATTTGAAGGTTTTAGAAATGAGTTTTGTACTGGGGTCAATACAAAATTCGATTTCATGCTCTAGGGGTAGTTTAAGAAGTCTTCAAGAATACGTCAGGAAATTTATTAACAATTAAAATATCATTCAAAACTGTGACTCTCATCCAATACTTGGATAGCACATGAAATGAAGGTTTCTCCTAACGGAGTTTCAACTGATAGGTCAAAGTCTAACTTATCTAGAGTCAAATTTAAACGTTGAACGCAAGCAAGAGAGATAAAAGAATGGGTAGAACCGATATCGAATAGGGTATAGACTTCGCAAGAATTTATAATTAACTAACCCGTGCTAACTTCATTCGGTTTACTCACTTTTTGAGAAGTCATGAAAAACGCTCTTTCTAAAACCAACGATTTTGTTTTGTCCGTATCCGCCTTTGGTGCCACCGTTCCAGCTGGACTTAACTTTGGTGCACGACAAAATCGGGTTAAATGACCTTCTCTTATTGCAATTTCCACTTCTATTATCTTTGTCAAGATTACCATCGAAGTGGTTACCATTCTTGGCATGATAATTTCCCCCACGATGGTTATCATTGTTCCGATAGCCGTTGCCACCAGTATGATTATTATCGTGTTGTTGGTCGTTACCTTTTGCTTGAGCTGAATCAACACTCTCATGTGCTTCATTGCTTATCTCAGCATTTTCAGATGTCATTCTCAAACACTAACACAAAACAAGGGTTAATTAACATATCACATTTTATCCCTATACTCTGACCGACCAATTAAATACCAAATAAACTTAGGTAGGTCATACTAGAGAAGGAATTCCCCGTCTCTCCCCTCCTAGTTATTATCTCACATCTCAGCCAGGGATCATATCCCTAAGCTTTGATACCAACTGTGACGCCCTCAAAATTAGGTATTCATCATCCATCTTGAGTCGCCAAATACATGGTACAAAATACAAATACAAACTTAATTATACAAATGTCGTGTAACATACGACAATACATAAACTGAGAGTTCTAATAGGAATATTGTCATCTAGACAATATCCATACTCAAGGAGTCCTCATTACATTTATTGTCGCACTATTTAACATAATAGTGAGGACTACTAATGTTATCTTCTGGACCATCACTCCTTTCCCTGACTCGTCCCAGCTATATTCTCATTTCCTGAAGAGAACGTTGAAAGAAAGGGTGAGTCAACTAGCCCAGTAAGAAATATTATGACTATGATAATGAAGAATAAATTATCAATAGTCTTCAACAATGTTAAACTGATAAAATACAATAGACATCAAGTTTAACTGCAGCAGAATAAGCAATCCATTAGAAGAGTCAAGTAAAGAATAAAACCTACTATCTTCTATGATTTAAAAATGTTTTCATCAACTTTTATCACTGAGACTCAGCTTAATAAATAAACCACATCTTCTAATCATCCCTGTATTACGGTCCAAGGATATTCATTAAATCATCAATGGTCATGACTATACCGAAAAATCCCTGGTCATAATCATACCAAAAATTGTCTATCAATGCATTACAGGCCATTGAGGACTTTTACCACACCACTTATAACATCACAGTTCATGATTATACCGAATGATCCCTGGTCATAATCATACTAAATCCATCTATGCACGTAAGCCAAAGATGACTTTCAACATAAAATAAATACGAGGATGATGACAATGTTATAGGAATTCAATTAAACAAGTTCAAGAATTAGTTTATCCAAGAACTAATAATATCCAAATTGTCAACATGATACTTCTTTGTAAAGTAACAGTCAAGAATGCTCAGAAGAATATTTCCATGAAAAGATACTGGATGAAACGCAAATATCAAGGATATTCCACTAATTTCATGGAGCATAGAAATCAAAACTTTAACCAAATGAGTATAATAAAGAATATATGAAACTGCAAATAGATTTTCACCAGCCATGCGGTAATCCACGTATACAGATCATTTTCACAATTTAATAAGGAATGAATATAAAGGATCATTCACCATGCATGTGGCAATCTACATAGACAGGTTATTCCAACAGAATAATAAAGAATGGAATAACAGAAGGATTCACCATGCATGCGATAGAGACCGCACAGACAGGTTATTTCCAACAGAATAATAAATACGGAATAATAAATATGGAACCAGGTCAGGTGAAATTCAAACCGACAAGATATTCCGACGGAATAATAAATACGGAATAATAAATGATGGAACCAGGTCAGGTGAAATTCACACCGACAGGATATTCCGATAGAATCGTAAAGAACGGAATAATGAAAGAGTTTCACAAAGTATGTGGTACTTCACATAAACAGGTTATTCCAACATAATAATAAAGAATGGAATAACAGAAGAAGATCACCAAGTATTGGGTAAACCGCATATACAGGTCATTCCACTAAGTATAGGGTAAACCACGCATACAGGTTATTCCAACAGAATAATAAAGAATAGAATAACATAAGGATTTCACCAAGTATAGGGTATGCCGCGTATACAGGTCATGTATAAGGTATGCCACTTTTACAGGTTATTTTAACAGAATAATAAAGAATGGAATAACAGAAGTTCTCTTCATGAATAAGAAATAATAACACCCCTTACCGTTTTAAAGATGAACTGAAATAAAGAAGTAGTTAAGTGGCAGAATACTCTTCTTCTTTCTCTCTATAGTTTCTCTCTCTAGAGTTCAGTGAATTCGTAAGAAAATAATGAAGGAATGAGGTTCTATTTATAGAAAAATAGAATGCATAGTAACTAATCCATGAACGGTCCAGATTGATTTACTTTAATCTGACGGTCTATATTTAAAGCAAATTTTTTTAAATAAAATATAATATATTCTAATTGTTGCCTAATAAAACAAACAACTATAATAAAGTATTCTGTTTTATATAAAAAGATGTTTCTGTTTTATTACATTAATAATACGAATAAAACAAAACTTCATTATCGCTAAATAATTCATATTATTAATTGACAATAATTGAATCAAACTGAGTGACTTCTCACATAAGCATTTATAATCAATACCGTGTGCTATTATGTAACCACACGTATTACTGTACTTTTACTACCGAGTAGTTCAACAGTATCAACGGTAAAACTTTCGCCGTTATTTTTAATAAAATATTTTTGTCGTTTTCTCAATCCGACAATAATTCTATTGTGGGGTCCACCAATGATTGTACCGTCGTACAAATATTCTCTGACTAATCGAATATTTCCCGTAAATAGTAACTCGTGAATAGTAACTTATGAATAGTAACTCGTGAATCATGAATAGTAACTCGTGAATAGTAACTCATGAATAGTACTTTGACACAAAAAGTACTCCAAAAACTCGAGTGAACAATACTAGAGTGAATAGTAACCGGGTATTTTATGACAACTTGTCTACTTTGAAAAATTTTCACATATCACCTTTAACTTTAACTTTTTATCAATTTAACCATTTATCAAAATAGAAAAATTGAATACTTTTATTTCATAAAATTCGGGGTCTCACACCAAGTATCTAAATACTCACAAAATATACTCGATAATCTAGAGAGAAAACGAGAGAAAACTTATGAATTCTGGTGTGATTTTCAATTCTAACTTAGCCCTCTATTTATAGGAAAATATTAGCACGCCGAAGTAGACTTGACCTGCTACCTGATGACTTTACTTGCTATATTCTACCCACCAAAAATCAGCCATCTTCTCCAACAACCAAAAGTGGGGCCCACCCATTTCTAGAATTTTCTACCAAAATTATTTATAAACCTAATTTCCGAATCAGTCACATCTTAAAATTCATAACAAATCATTCGTTCATTTTTAACGGTTCAAAATTTGTGAACATATACTCAACTTATATATGTATAACATATCCAAAAATTACAACGATCCAACGGTCGGATTAAAAATTATAACTCCCGCATTATATTTCAAAAAATACTGGTTTGATTTTTTATACCTCCAATCCGACAAAATACTGATAAAACACCCCAACATTAATTCCTTCATTTATAACCACATAAATAAATCCATCATTTATATCCACGTCAAATAAATATTTTCTTATCATATGAATCAATAATTAATTATTCACAAATAATATTACAGAATCACAATAATGACAACCAGACAGTTCTCAGGAAAAAGGGGGCTTTCCGATAAGGATTTCTCTTTACTGGCGCGCAATTGGGTGACCAAACCTCTCCTTGACAGAAATTTCTAGACATTGCCAATAATGCTATCTAATAATATTATTCACATAATATGAACTATTGATCTGATAATAGGAAATATTGTGCAGTAACAATTATTGAAACAACAATAATATAAAATATCAACGCAACAATTATTGAATCAATAAAATAAAATATTGAACAGTAATTACTGTAACAATTATTGAGTAGTGCCTTCTTACGTAAGGATCAATAATTCAACAATACTGTGCAATACCGTGTGCTACTGTGCATCCATGCGTATTACTGTATTTTAACCACCGGGTATTCTAACTGTAAGACCCCGAATTTTATGAAATAAAAGTATTCAATTTTTCTATTTAGTAAATGGTTAAATTGATAAAAAGTTAAAGTTAAGGGTGATATATGAATTTTTTTCAAAAATAAGCAAGTGGTTATAAAATAATCATTGATTTCGGGGAATATTCGCTTGGTCGTGAAATATTCTTACTGTCGGAGAATATTCGTATGACGGCGCAGTCTTTTGTGGGCCCCATAACGGAAATCGATTGGATGAAGAAAACGACAAAAACAAGTTGTTTATAAATAACGGCATAGTTGTTACCGTTAATACTGTTGGAATACCCGGTGGTTAAAACACAGTAATACGCGTTGTTGCACAGTAGCACACGGTATTGCACCAATTACTGATTCTTACGTAAGAAGGAACTACTCAATAATTGTTACAGTAATTACTGTTCAATATTGTATTTTATTGATTCAATAATTGCTGCGTTGATATTTTATATTACTGTTGTTTTAATAATTGTCACTACACAGTATTTTCTATTATCGGAACAATAATTCATATTATCAAAATAATATTATTAGATAACCTTATTGGCAATGTCTAGAAAGTTCTGTCTAAGGAGAGGTTTGGTCATCTAATTGCGCGCCAGTAAGGAGAGATCCTTATTGGAAAGCCCCCTCTTTCCCGGGAACGGCCTGGTTGCCAGTACTGTGGTTCTGTAATATTATTTGTGTATAATTAATTATTGATCTATATGATGAGGAAAATATTGATTTTATGTGGATATAGATGGAGAAAATTTTAATGTGACAATTGTTGAAAATTAATATTTTATCTTTTTCTGATAAAATAATTCATTTAAATATATTATTTTAATAATATATTAATGGTGATATTTTTACAATAAATATGGGATATATGAGTATATGAGGAGAAAGAGTATTTTTGTTGCATTAAATGATTAACACATATTTTGTGTGTTGGTGGACACAATTCTTGATCGAAAATTTATTATAGACTGTAAAATCGTCCGTTTGTGGATTTCGATCAATTTCTGTTTGGAATTTGGAAAAACTTTCTTCTGCAAAGTTGTAGAGAATTGAATTTCCTATAAAAACTCCCGAGATTCGAATTTTCTGATAAAAGGGCTATTTATTACGAATTATTGAAGTTTCGAAGTTCCGAAATAATTGATTTTTAGAGTTTAAAATGTTTTTTTTAAGAAAAACGTTTTTTGTTGCAATTGAGTGGCTCACATGTGTTATGCATGATCTGAAATTAGATTTCTTAGGTGGGCTTGACAATTTTATAAATATAATATTATTATATTCAATTTTCTGCTTTGGTGTTCTAAGCATTTTTCTATAAATAGGGTGCTTAGGTTAGAATTGAAAATCACACCAGAAACACAAGTTTCTCTCTATTTCTCTCTCTATATCGAGCGTATTCTTGTGAGTATTTGATACTTTGAGTGTTGCTATACGGTGCAAGTTTTTTTCAGCACTATATCTAGTAATTCCAGTCAGAAGTACCATCTTTCCGAGGTAAGGGATGTTATTTCTTCTTAAATGATATTATTTTCTTCAATATCATTATGTCGAAGTATTGATCTGAATTTTTATCAAATTTGGAACTTTTCATGTCGGGGTTACTACTCATGAGTTACTATTCACGAGTTACTATTCAGGAGTTACTATTCACGAGTTACTATTCACCGAAAAATAAAATTTTCTTCTTTTCGTCCAAAATATCTATTCTGGATACTAGCTTTGATTGTATCCATGTTTTGATCATTCTTGAATTTTACTCCACTATGATTATTTATGAGGTATTTTTGGACATGGAATAGCTGAAATACGAATCCTTAATATTTATTCTTTTGTTTCACTGGATTCGTTTCCTTTAAAATATTTTTCATCATCCTCAGTCCTAAATGATGATATAATTGAATATCTTTGGCCTGTGGTGCAAAGATTGATGATTTCTGATGAATATCTTTGGCCCGTAGTGCAAAGATGAACAGGTGTTGAGATGAACATGATCGACTGGTGATACAAATGAATATCTTTGGCCTGTAGTGCAAAGATGAATATTTGATTAAAGATGGTTATTGATTGTTGTTACAGGGATAAAATATTGATGATGGACTTTTAAATCTTAGAAGATAGTAGAACTCATTCTCTACTTGACTCTTCTAATGGTTTGCGGTTTCCGCTGCAGTTATTGATTTAAAACTTGTTGTCTATTGTATTCTATCAGATTTTTCCCTGTTGAAGACTAAGGATAATTTGTTGTATATTATCTTAGTCATAATATTCTTTACTGGGCTAGTTGAGCTCACCCTTTTCCTTGTTGTTCCATTTTCTTCTCAGGAGGCGAGAATGTAGCGAGTACTAGTCGGGGTGTGGAATGATGGTTCAAGACAGTTGTTTTAGTAGTCCTCACTATTTTGTAAAATAGTGTATCAATAAGTATAATGAGTTTTTAGTTGAGTATGAATACTGTTTACATGACAATATTTGTATTTAAACTCACAGTATATGTGTTGTCGTATTTTGCACGACAATTGTAATAATAAAGTTGTAGTTATTTTCTGTACCATGTATTTTGTAAGACCCCGAATTTTGTGAAATAAAAGTATTCAATTTTTCTTATAATTACTATTTAGTAAATGGTTAAATTGATAAATATTAAAGTTAAGGGTGATATATGAATTTTTTTCGAAATACACAAGTGGTTATAAAATATTCACTGTTGTCGGGGAATATTCGCTTGGTCGTGGAATATTATTACTGTCGGAGAATATTCGTATGACGGCGCAGTCTTTTGTGGGCCCCATAACGGAAAGCGATTGGATGAAGAAAACGACAAAAATAAGTTGTTTATAAATAACGGCGTAGTTGTTACCGTTAATACTGTTGGAATACCCGGTGGTAAAAACACGGTAATACGCATAGCACACGGTATTACACCAATTATTGGTTCTTACGTAAGAAGGCACTACTCAATAATTGTTACTGTAATTACTGTTCAATATTGTATTTTATTGATTCAATAATTGCTGCGTTGATATTTTATATTATTGTTATTTCAATAATTGTCACAACGCAGTATTTTTCATTATCAGAGCAATAATTCATATTATCTGAATAATATTATTAGATAACATTATTGGCAATGTCTAGAAAATTCTGTCTAAGGAGAGGTTTGGTCATCTAATTGCGCGCCAGTAAGGAGAAATCCTTATTGGAAAGCCCCCTCTTTCCTGGGAACGGCCTGGTTGCCAGTACTGTGGTTCTGTAATATTATTTGTGTATAATTAATTATTGATTTATATGATGAGAAAAATATTGATTTTATGTGGATATAGATGGAGAAAATTTTTAATGTGACAATTGTTGAAAATTAATATTTTATCTTTTTCTGATAAAATAATTCATTTAAATATATTATTTTAATAATATATTAATGGTGATATTTTTACAATAAATGTGGGATATATGAATAAATGAGGAGGAAAAGTATTTTTGTTGGATTAAATGATTAACACATATTTTGTGTGTTGGTGGACACAATTCTTGACCGAAAATTTATTATAGACTGTAAAATTGTCCGTTTATAGATTTCGGTCAATTTCTGTTTGGAATTTGGAAAAACTTTCTTCTGCAAAGTTGTAGAGAATTGAATTTCCTATAAAAACACGCGAGATTCGAATTTTCTGATAAAAGGGCTATTTATTACGAATTATTGAAGTTTCGAAGTTCCGAAATAAATGATTTTTGGAGTTTAAAATGTTTTTTTTAAGAAAAACGTTTTTTGTTGCAATTGAGTGGCTCACATGTGTTATGCATGATCTGAAATCAGATTTCTTAGGTGGGCTTGACAATTTTGTAAATATAATATTATTATATTTAATTTTCTACTTTGGTGTTCTAAGCATTTTCCTATAAATAGGGTGCTTAGGTTAGAATTGAAAATCACACCAGAAACACAAGTTTCTATCTATTTCTCTCTCTATATCGAGCGTATTCTTGTGAGTATTTGATACTTTGAGTGTTGCTATACGGTGCAAGTTTCCTTCAGCACTATATCTAGTATTCCAGTCAGAAGTACCATCTTTCCGAGGTAAGGGATGTTATTTCTTCTTAAATGATATTATTTTCTTCAATATCATTATGTCGAAGTATTGATCTGAATTTTTATCAAATTTAGAACTTTTTATGTCGGGGTTACTATTCATGAGTTACTATTCACGAGTTACTATTCATGAGTTACTGTTCACGAGTTACTATTCACGAGTTACTATTCACCGAAAAATAAAATTTTCTTCTTTTCGTCTAAAATATCTATTCTGGATACTAGCTTTGATTGTATCCATGTTTTGATCATTCTTGAATTTTACTCCACTATGATTATTTATGAGGTATTTTTGGACATGGAATAGCTGAAATACGAATCCTTAATATTTATTCTTTTGTTTCACTGGATTCGTTTCCTTTAAAATATTTTTCATCATCCTCAGTCCTAAATGATGATATAATTGAATATCTTTGGCCTGTGGTGCAAAGATTGATGATTTCTGATGAATATCTTTGGCCCGTAGTGCAAAGATGAACAGGTTTTGAGATGAACATGATCGACTGGTGATACAAATGAATATCTTTGGCCTGTAGTGCAAAGATGAATATTTGATTAAAGATGGTTATTGATTGTTGTTACAGGGATAAAATATTGATGATGGACTTTTAAATCTTAGAAGATAGTAGAACTCATTCTCTACTTGACTCTTCTAATGGTTTGCTGTTTTCGCTGCAGTTATTGATTTAAAACTTGTTGTCTATTGTATTCTATCAGATTTTTCCCTGTTGAAGACTAAGGATAATTTGTTGTATATTATCTTAGTCATAATATTCTTTACTGGGCTAGTTGAGCTCACCCTTTTCCTTGTTGTTCCATTTTCTTCTCAGGAGGCGAGAATGTAGCGAGTACTAGTCGGGGTGTGGAATGATGGTTCAAGACAGTTGTTTTAGTAGTCCTCACTATTTTGTAAAATAGTGTATCAATAAGTATAATGAGTTTTTAGTTGAGTATGAATACTGTTTACATGACAATATTTGTATTTAAACTCACAGTATATGTGTTGTCGTATTTTGCACGACAATTGTAATAATAAAGTTGTAGTTATTTTCTGTACCATGTATGTGGCGACTCAGAATGGGTTGGATGGATTGGACCTGTTTTGGGGGCGTCACAGTTGGTATCAGAGCTTAGGGATATGATCTCTGGCGGAGATCGGGGAATAGAACTAGGAGGGGAGAGACGAGTAAATCCTTCGCTAGTATGTCCTACCTAAGCTTATCTGTTGGTCGGTCATAATATAGGGATATTATGTGATTTGTAAATTTGTTAAATTTACCCTTGTTTATGGCAGTATTTGAGAATGTCGATTGAGAATGTTAACAGTGGAGTAAATGAGACCGTGAAGACACCTTTGCTCACCAACGAGGAGAACGTGCAACAGGCTGGCAATATTCCTCCTGTAAATAACACCACTGAGCAGACGATGAACGACGGGATGTTTAGGAGTTTTTTTCAGTTCATGCAAAACCAGACGAGGGAGACTCGTGTACAAAATACGGGTGGAAATGATAGCAATGCACGGCTTGTCACAGCCAAGCAGTTCAAAGAGTTGGGACCACCAGAATTCTGGGGAAAGCCGGATCCGATTAAGGCGGAGACGTGGGTCAAGCAAATTACCAAGATATTCGATGTCTTGGGATGTGCGGAGGAACAGAAGGTTCCATTCGCCACCTTTATGTTCCGTGGCGAGGCAGACTACTGGTGGGAGTCTGTGAAGCGTACCCATCCAGCCGCACTCAACATGTCTTGGGAGACATTTCAGAAACTATTCAATGACAAGTACTTTCCTGAAAGTATTCGTCATATGAAGGAGGTAGAGTTTATTAGACTGGAGCAGAATAACATGACGGTGTCCTATTACGAGGCGAAATTTGTAGAGTTGTCCAGGTTTGCACCTCATTTGGTAGAGAATGAGGAACGTATGACGCTGATGTTTCTGAGAGGTTTGAAACCCGGCATACGTCAATATCTCATTTCTCATAAATTTTCTCTCTATTCAGATGTTGTCAACAGGGCTCAATTATTAGAGCGAGATAGCGAGTATGATCAATCGAGGGACCATAACCAGGATAATACCGGTGACAGCAGTCATCAGAACAACGATAACCAGTGGAGAAAGAAGAATACGGACAAGAACGGCAACCACTCTGGTGGTAATCGTGGCCATGAATATAGAAGAAGCGAGTTGGGAGGAGATTTTAAAAAGAGGAGATTCAACAATGATAATACGAAGACGTCAGCACCAGCAGCAACTGGTTCCAAGGGAGGAGAGCGACCACCGGTCATATGCTATAAGTGCGGAAAAGAAGGACATATCAGCCCAAACTGCCCACAACAGTTTATGGTATGTTATAACTGTGGAAAGGAAGGACATATCGCTCGAGATTGTACTGTAGCGAAACCAAGTCCAACGGGGGGGGGGTGACTCAAAAAGCTGTCCCAGAAAAGTCAAAGTCAGCGGTTCCTGGAAGAGCGTTTTTCGTGACTAGTCAGAATGCGATGAACCCGAACGAAGTTAGCACGGGTTAGTTAATTATAAATTTTTGCGAAGTCTATACCTTATTAGATACCGGTTCTACCCATTCATTTATTTCTCCTGCTTGTGCTCAACGTTTAAACTTGACTCCGGAGAAATTAGACTTTGACTTATCTGTTGAAACTCCGTTAGGAGAAACTTTCGTTACATCCACTGTTTATAAATCTTGTTTGATCCAAGTTGGCACCATCACATTACCTGTTGATCTTATCTCTTTAAAGATACTTGCTTTTGATGTGATTTTAGGAATTGATTGGTTAACTACTCATCATGCCAAAATTGATTGCTTTCGTAAGGTTGTTAGTTTTCATATTCCTAAGCAACCTGTTATTCAAATTCAAGCAACCAAACCATTGAAGTCAAACTCTTTCATATCAAGCCGTAAAGTCATTCGTTTATTAAAAAAACGGATGTCAAGCATTCTTAGCCCATGTCATGGACTTGAACAAAAATACGTCATATTTGAGTGATATTTCTGTTGTTTGTTTCCTGACGTATTTTCTGAAGAATTTCTTGGCTTACTCTCAAAGCGTGATATTGAATTTTGTATTGACTTTGAACCCGGTACAAAACTCATTTCTAAAATCTCATATCGAATGGCTCCTATTGAACTTCAGGAGTTAAAAACCTAACTGTAGAAGTTTGTACCCGAGCCTCTATCTGGTGACTTCCTTTGTGGAATGCACCGAAGCCAGACTCTCCGTAGGGGATGCCATATTCGTGCGGTAATAAACTGATAGGTGTCATTGTGACGTGCTATCCAAGATTGGGATATGAGTCACAGTTGAGAGCAACCTAAGTCAGTAATCGAAATACATAGCTTTCTAGACTTAGCTGGTTATTATCGGAGATTTGTAAAATGATTTTCTCGAATCGCTACTCCGTTAACTCAGCTGACTCGAAAAGATACAAACTTCGAATGGACCGAGGAATGCGAGAAGAGCTTCCAAGAATTCAACATGCGACACCGACGTTGGCTCGAGTTGTTGAAAGATTTCGATCACACCATCCAATACTATCCTATAAAAGTAAACGTGGTAGCTGACGCATTGATTGTATGCGAGTACGAGTGCGATATTGTTGAACACAAAGACCTATTTTGTATAATTTATAAATGATAGAGATAGAGTTAATGACTCTAGGGAACCACGTGATGATATACGAGTAAAATCGACTTTAATCGATAACGTTAAAGCCACTCAAGCTACAGACCTGGAGCTGATGAATATAAAGAAGAAGGTGCAAGAATGTGTTATTCTAGAAGTAAGAGTCGATGAAGAGAAGAAAGCTCAAGCCTTCAATTTATTTGAAATCCTCGATCGAGTAGGAACTGTGGCCTATAGACTCGCCTTAACGCTAAGTATGTCACGTGTTCATAACGTTATTTACGTATCGATGTTACGTAAATATGTGGACGACCCGAACCACGTTATTGAGTTAGAACCAAACAAGATAGCTGAAGACTTAACGTACGAAGAGGTACCTGTCAAGATCTTGGATAGGAAGGAGCATGTCCTACGCACGAAGGTTATACCACAAGTTAAGGATTTGTGGAGAAACCATGCTATTGAGGAAATGACCTGGGAGTTAGAAACGGAAATGAAAGCGAGGTATCCTCATCTTTTCGAAACACCAGGTACGTATGTCAATTTAGAGGACGAAATTTCATAAGGAGGGGAGATTGTAAGACCCCGAATTTTATGAAATAAAAGTATTCAATTTTTCTATTTAGTAAATGGTTAAATTGATAAAAAGTTAAAGTTAAGGGTGATATATGAATTTTTTTCAAAAATAAGCAAGTAGTTATAAAATAATCATTGATGTCGTGGAATATTCGCTTGGTCGTGGAATATTCTTACTGTCGGAGAATATTCGTACGACGGCGCAGTCTTTTGTGGGCCTCATAACGGAAATCGATTGGATGAAGAAAACGACAAAAATAAGTTGTTTATAAATAACGGCATAGTTGTTACCGTTAATACTATTGGAATATCCGGTAGTTAAAACACAGTAATACGCGTTGTTGCACAGTAGCACACGGTATTGCACCAATTATTGATTCTTACGTAAGAAGGAACTATTCAATAATTGTTACAGTAATTACTGTTCAATATTGTATTTTATTAATTCAATAATTGCTGCGTTTATATTTTATATTACTGTTGTTTTAATAATTGTCACTACACAGTATTTTCTATTATCGGAACAATAATTCATATTATCTGAATAATATTATTAGATAACATTATTGGCAATGTCTAGAAAGTTCTGTCTAAGGAGAGGTTTGGTCATCTAATTACGCGCCAGTAAGGAGAGATCCTTATTGGAAAGCCCCCTCTTTCCTGGGAACGGCCTGGTTGCCAGTACTGTGGTTCTGTAATATTATTTGTGTATAATTAATTATTGATTTATATGATGAGGAAAATATTGATTTTATGTGGATATAGATGGAGAAAATTTTAATGTGACAATTGTTGAAAATTAATATTTTATCTTTTTCTGATAAAATAATTCATTTAAATATATTATTTTAATAATATATTAATGGTGACATTTTTACAATAAATGTGGGATATATGAATAAATGAGGAGGAAAAGTATTTTTGTTGGATTAAATGATTAACACATGTTTTGTGTGTTGGTGGACACAATTCTTGACCGAAAATTTATTATAGACTGTAAAATCGCCCGTTTATGGATTTCGGTCAATTTCTGTTTGGAATTTGGAAAAACTTTCTTCTGCAAAGTTGTAGAGAATTGAATTTCCTATAAAAACTCCCGAGATTCGAATTTTCTGATAAAAGGGCTATTTATTACGAATTATTGAAGTTTTGAAGTTCCGAAATAATTAATTTTTTGAGTTTAAAATGTTTTTTTTAAGAAAAACGTTTTTTGTTGCAATTGAGTGGCTCACATGTGTTATGCATGATCTGAAATCAGATTTCTTAGGTGGGCTTGACAATTTTGTAAATATAATATTATTATATTTAATTTTCTGCTTTGGTGTTCTAAGCATTTTCCTATAAATAGGGTGCTTAGTTTAGAATTGAAAATCACACCAGAAACACAAGTTTCTATCTATTTCTCTCTCTATATCGAGCGTATTCTTGTGAGTATTTGATACTTTGAGTGTTGCTATACGGTGCAAGTTTCCTTCAGCACTATATCTAGTATTCCAGTCAGAAGTACCATCTTTCTGAGGTAAGGGATGTTATTTTTTCTTAAATGATATTATTTTTTTTAATATCATTATGTCGAAGTATTGATCTGAATTTTTATCAAATTTAGAACTTTTCATGCCGGGGTTACTATTCATGAGTTACTATTCACGAGTTACTATTCATGAGTTACTATTCACGAGTTACTATTTACCAGTTACTATTCACCGAAAAATAAAATTTTCTTCTTTTCGACCAAAATATCTATTCTGGATACTAGCTTTGATTGTATCCATGTTTTGATCATTCTTAAATTTTACTCCACTATGATTATTTATGAGGTATTTTTGGACATGGAATAGCTGAAATACGAATCCTTATTATTTATTCTTTTGTTTCACTGGATTCGTTTCCTTTAAAATATTTTTCATCATCCTCAGTCCTAAATGATGATATAATTGAATATCTTTGGCCTGTGGTGCAAAGATTGATGATTTCTGATGAATATCTTTGGCCCGTAGTGCAAAGATGAACAGGTGTTGAGATGAACATGATCGACTGGTGATACAAATGAATATCTTTGGCCTGTAATGCAAAGATGAATATTTGATTAAAGATGGTTATTGATTGTTGTTACAGGGATAAAATATTGATGATTGACTTTTAAATATTAGAAGATAGTAGAACTCATTCTCTACTTGACTCTTCTAATGGTTTGCTGTTTTCGCTGCAGTTATTGATTTAAAACTTGTTGTCTATTGTATTCTATCAGATTTTTCCCTGTTGAAGACTAAGGATAATTTGTTGTATATTATCTTAGTCATAATATTCTTTACTGGGCTAGTTGAGCTCACCCTTTTCCTTGTTGTTCCATTTTCTTCTCAGGAGGCGAGAATGTAGCGAGTACTAGTCGGGGTGTGGAATGATGGTTCAAGACAGTTGTTTTAGTAGTCCTCACTATTTTGTAAAATAGTGTATCAATAAGTATAATGAGTTTTTAGTTGAGTATGAATACTGTTTACATGACAATATTTGTATTTAAACTCACAGTATATGTGTTGTCGTATTTTGCACGACAATTGTAATAATAAAGTTGTAGTTATTTTCTGTACCATGTATGTGGCGACTCAGAATGGGTTGGATGGATTGGACCTGTTTTGGGGGCGTCACAGTTGGTATCAGAGCTTAGGGATATGATCTCTGGCGGAGATCGGGGAATAGAACTAGGAGGGGAGAGACGAGTAAATCCTTCGCTAGTATGTCCTACCTAAGCTTATCTGTTGGTCGGGCATAATATAGGGATATTATGTGATTTGTTAATTTGTTAAATTTACCCTTGTTTATGGCAGTATTTGAGAATGTCGATTGAGAATGTTAACAGTGGAGTAAATGAGACCGTGAAGACACCTTTGCTCACCAACGAGGAGAACGTGCAACAGGCTGGCAATATTCCTCCTGTAAACAACACCACTGAGCAGACGATGAACGACGGGATGTTTAGGAGTTTTTTTCAGTTCATGCAAAACCAGACGAGGGAGACTCGTGTACAAAATACGGGTGGAAATGATAGCAATGCACGGCTTGTCACAGCCAAGCAGTTCAAAGAGTTGGGACCACCAGAATTCTGGGGAAAGCCGGATCCGATTAAGGCGGAGACGTGGGTCAAGCAAATTACCAAGATATTCGATGTCTTGGGATGTGCGGAGGAACAGAAGGTTCCATTGCCACCTTTATGTTCCGTGGCGAGGCAGACTACTGGTGGGAGTCTGTGAAGCGTACCCATCCAGCCGCACTCAACATGTCTTGGGAGACATTTCAGAAACTATTCAATGACAAGTACTTTCCTGAAAGTATTCGTCATATGAAGGAGGTAGAGTTTATTAGACTGGAGCAGAATAACATGACGGTGTCCTAATACGAGGCGAAATTTGTAGAGTTGTCCAGGTTTGCACCTCATTTGGTATAGAATGAGGAACGTATGACGCGGATGTTTCTGAGAGGTTTGAAACCCGGCATACGTCAATATCTCATTTCTCATAAATTTTCTCTCTATTCAGATGTTGTCAACAGGGCTCAATTATTAGAGCGAGATAACGAGTATGATCAATCGAGGGACCACAACCAGGATTATACCGGTGATGATCTGAATCATCAATCTTCGATCTATATCGAATTCAGGTTGATCGCTCTGTCCAGGGTAATTCAAAACTCGATGTTGGGTTCTCCCAATTACTGTCCAAAAAGAGAAATTCATATCATCTATTTTAGCCTTCTTAGATCGGACATCTCTTTCCACAATATCAATGTGTCGTGCGGCTTTTTCCCATACATCACTCACTCTTACTCGTTCAGTTTTTTTCTTCTTTCAGCTCAGATTCCAGCTTTATCATCTTATACTCTGCCAAAGAATGCTTCTGTTCAAGCATCACATATCGGGTAACACAAGCTTGAATTGTTGCATCCTTTTGCTCCACGAACGCCTGTCGTTCTTCAGCCTGCTCTTCTAACTCATGAATACGATTTTGCAATTCTACATTTTGATCATATAATACCTCTAATAAATTCTCCTCAGGTACCGCTTCTTCCTCACTCTCAGCTGTTACCTCCGCGACCATCTCGGGTGCAACTATCAATTCTTCACTCACCACATAGATTTCTCTAATTTCTTCTTCGCCTGACATCACATGATCCTGGTTGGTGATTATAGGTATCCCCACGGTCTCATTCACTCCATTGTTAACATTCTCAGCAGCCATTCTCAAATATTGCCATAAAACAAGGGTTAATTAAGCAAATTAACATATCACATAATATCCCGATATTATGACTGACCAACAAATAAGCTTAGGTAGGACACACTAGCGAAGGATTTACTCATCTCTCCCCTCCTAGTTATATTCCCCGATCCCGCCAGAGACCATATCACTAAGCTCTGATACCAAATGTGACAACCCCAAAATAGGTCTATTTCACACAACCTATTCTGAGTCGCCAAATATATGGTACAGAAAACAACTACAACTTTATTACAACAATTGTCGTACAAAATACAACAACACATATGATGTGAGTTTGGATACAAATATATACCAACTGTGACTCGTGTCCCAACCGTAATGTGACAAATGTCCCATCAGAGGACAACACCTCACAGTGATACCTACATAAAGGTATAGTTAAAAACTGTTTTAGAAATTAGAATATTTGGGAAGTGCTCAAGGAAACTTTCGTACATGGGAGGCCATGCTTCCAGGTTATGATAGATATCATATGTCCACAGAATTATCCTTGGTTGACCTAATAGACCTCAAAGAAAAACAAGAAGATTAATATCATATTCTTTCCAATGGTGAGTCTTCTCTTGACATATCATTATCTCCACTGTCTTTAATCGTGAATTATACTTCAAACAAATACCAAGATTATATAGGTAGTGCTCGTAAATATACTCAGCAAGTGGATGTGCACAACCGTGTCTTATGATGACACGAGGTTGTATGTCATTAGACATCTTGTATGATAGTGACAAAACACCCTTCCAACGTTGGGTTCGCCTCACCCTATTTGATTCACAAAATATAACTACTAAATGATGACCACCGTTCTATTCCCCTATTACCCCCGCTCGAACCAGCTACACTCTTATTACCTGAAAAGAATTGTAAAACAGAAGGGTGAGCACAACTATCCCAATAAAGAATATCATGATTAAAGATAAATAAATTATCAATAGCCTTCAACAGTAATAAATTAGAGATTTAGAACATATGGTAGATGATAAAAATTTTCAACCATAGTTGCAGCGGAACGAGCAATCCATTAGAATAGTCAAATAGATCATAAAGTCTATTATCTTCTCTATGTTAAAAATCCACCAATAATAATTTATTCCTGTAACATCAATCAACAGTTCTGGTCCACAATCATATGAATAACTCATAATCATAATTGTGATTCTAAATTCCTCTTCGCACCCAGGACGAAGATAATTTTCATCACATGTCTTTACCTGAAACATCAAAGATCATGGTTATACCAAATCACAGTTCCTGTTCATAATCATACTAACAATTTCATATTTGCACTATGACCAAAGATATTCATCAACAGACCATCTTTGCACTACAGGCCAAAGATATTCAACAACAGATCATCTTTGCACTACGGGCCAAAGATATTCATCAACAATTCATCTTTGCACTACAGGCCAAAGATATTCCTCAACAGTTCATATTTGCACAGGCCAAATATATTAATATCTCAAAGAAATATATGATCATTTCAGAATTTATATAAACAATAATTATAACCATGTTGATCATTTCACCTTTGCACTTAAGCTAAAGATATTCAATTATAAATTCAATGGTCATGATCATTCCTGTCAACAATTCAACTTTGCACTACTGGCCAAAGGGAACCCATAGTCATGATCATACCAAAAATCTACCCATCTTTACACTCAAGTCAAAGAGAAATTTCTTCACCAGTATTATAAAAATGTTATATATGATAATAAAAATAATATGATCAAAACACAGATTTAATTTCAGGAGTAAAATTCATAAATCAACTATAATTTGGTCAGAAAAAGAAACCAATTTTGTCGTGAATAGTAACTCATGAATAGTAACCCCGACATGAAAAAGGTAGAAATTTCATAATAAAATCCATACCAATATTTTGGTATAATGATATTGAAAGAATAACGTTTCTTAAACTTATAAATAATTTATTTTAATTGTTTACACTTTACTAAATAATATATTTAATCATCCTAAAATGCTAAACTCATAAGATTTCATCACCAATAACCAAAACCCTCATAAAAAATTTGCATATACCTCATATAGGATTCTCAAGCCATAAAATCCTATTTTTCAATTTTCTTACTTCGCATAACATATTTAATTCATTTACAAATAACTAGTCTATTTTCATAAAAAATACCAAATCAGTCCCAAAAATATTTCTTTTCTGGAATTTAGCAGAATATAGAACATATATTTTTTTTGAAATTTTTAAAATTCATTTACTATTTTTCATATGGCTAAAATTGCCGAATATTTAGACATTTATCATAAACTGTACTTTTGTCTAAAAATTCTAAAATTTACAGAGTATACTTTTGTTATATACATGTACTCCCAATAAAAATTTCACAAATTTTGTAGTTAACCACAAGGAGTTATAAGAGTTTACTTTTAAAATAGTTTTTTTTTTCATAAAATTCATAACTCTTAATCCATACATCCAAAAATCGTTATTTTTGGACACAATCTAGAAAACTCATCAAATTATCATTTTAAATTTTTTCAGAATTTTTGAAGGTCAGAAAAATTACGAAACTGAAAAACATAACAACCCTTAAAATCTCTTACTATCCCTTACCTCAAAAGAGCAACACTTCTGACTGGATATCGGATATGACGCTGAAGGAAACTTGCACTGATGAATAGTAACCCACAAATGGCTGCGCCGTCGTACAAATATTTCCCGACAGAAAGAATATTCCACGACTAAACGAATATTTCGCGACAACAATGAATATTTTATAACCACTTGCGTATTTTAAAAAAAAAAATTCATATATCACCCTTAACTTTAACTTTTATCAATTTAACCATTTACAGAATAGTAATTATAAGAAAAATTGAATACTTTTATTTCATAAAATTCGGGGTCTTACAACTATCTTTGATTGTATCCATGTTTTGATTTATTTTTAAATTCTACTTCACAATTGGTTGTTATGGAGTATTATTGCACTTGGATAAACTGTAATACGAATCCCTAATATTTGTCATTCGGTCTCACTGGGTTCGTTTTTTTTTTTTAAATATTTTTCATCATCCTCAATCCTAAATGATGATATTACTGAATATCTTTGGTTTGTAGTGCAAAGATGAATGATTAACTGATGAATATCTTTGGCCCGTAGTGTAAAGATGAACAGGTGTTGAAATGAACATGACCGACTGGTGATACAAATGAATATCTTTGGCCTGTAGTGTAAAGATGAATATTTGATTAAAGATGATTATTGATTGTTGTTACAGGGATAAAATATTGATGATGGACTTTTAAATCTTAGAAGATAGTTGAACTCATTCTCTACTTGACTCTTCTAATAGTTTGATGTTTTCGCTGCAGTTGTTGATCTTAAACTTGTTGTCTATTATATTTTATCAGATTTTTTCTTGTTGAAGACTAATGATAAGTTGTTGTATATTATCTTAGTCATAATATTCTTTACTGGGCTAGTTGAGCTCACCCTTTTCCTTTTTATTCTATTTTTCTCAGGAGGCGAGAATATTGTGGGAACTAATCGGGGTGTGGAGTGATGTTTCTAGTCAGTGGTGTTAGCAGTCCTCACTATTTTATTAAATAGTGTTTCACTAATTGTAATGACGACTTATTTGAGTGTGGATATTATCTAGAATACAATATTTGTATTTAAACTCACAGTATTGTGTTGTTGTAAGACCCCAACTTTTATAAATAAAGATGAATTTTTTATAAATATCATTTTTGAATATTATGGAGTTAATTTAATATAATGTTATAGTTGTGGGTAATATTTATAAATTTTGCAAAGTACGCAAGTTGTTATATAATATTCAATTAGTCGGGGAATATTCGTTTTAACAGAGAATATTCGTACAACGGCACAATCATTGGTGGACCCCACAACGGAATTATTGTTGGATTGAGAAAACGACAAAAATATTTTATTAAAAATAACGGCGGAAATTTTACCATTGATACTGTTGAACTACTCGGTAGTAAAAGTACAGTAATACGTGTGGTTGCATAGTAGCACACGGTATTGATTATTAATGCTTATGTGAGAAGTCACTCAGTTTGATTCAATTATTGTCAGTTAATAATATGAATTATTTAGCGATAATGACGTTTTGTTTTATTCGTATTATTAACGTAATAAAACAGAAACATCTTTTTATATAAAACAGAATACTTTATTAAAGTTATTCTATAAATAGAATATATTATATTTTATTTAAAAGATTTTTCTTTAAATATGGACCGTCATATTAAAGTAATCAATCTGGACCGTTCATGGATTAGTTACTATGCATTCTATTTTTCTATAAATAGCAGCTCATTCCTTCATTATTTCTTACGAATTCACTGAACTCTAGAGAGAGAAACTATAGAGAGAAACTATAGAGAGAGAGAGAAAAGAAGAGTATTCTGCTACTTAACTACTTCCTTATTTCAGCTCTTCTTTAAAACGGTAAAGGGTGTTATTCTTTCTTATTCATGAAGAGAACTGTTGTTATTCCATTTCTTATTATTCTGTTGGAATAACCTGTATACGCGGTCTACCCTATACTTAGTGACATTCTTCTATTATTCTGTTGGAACATCCTGTCTGTGTGTTTTACACCGGACCTGGTTCCGTTTTTATTATTATTCTGTTGGAACATCATGTCTGTGTGTTTTACACCGGACCTGGTTCCGTCTTGTTATTATTCTGTTGGAACATCCTGTCTGTGTGTTTTACACCGGACCTGGTTCCATTATTTATTATTCTGTCGGAATATCCTGTCTGTGCGTTTACGCCGGACCTGGTTCCATTATTTATTATTCTGTTAGAATAACCTGTCTGTGCGGTCTATCGCATGCATGGTGATTTCTTTTGTTATTCCATTCTTTATTATACTCAGTTGGTTAAGTTTTGACTTCTATACTCCATGAAATTTGTGGAATATCCTTGATAATTGCGGTTCATCCAGTATCTTTTCATGAAAATATTCTTCTAAGTATTCTTGAATTTTACTCCACAAAGCAGTATCATGTTGACAATTTGGACGCTGTTAATTCTTGGATAAATTAATTCTTGAACTTGTTTTATTGAATTCTTATATCATTGTCATCATCCTCATGTTTATAAAATGTTAAAAGTCATCTGTGGCATGTAGTGCATAGATGGACTTGGTATGATTATGACCAGAGATTATTCGGTATAATCATGACCGTAATATTACAAATGATGTGGTAAAAGTCATCATTGGCCCGTAGTGCATTGATGGACAGTTGTTGGCATGATCATGACCATTAATGAATACACGAATATCCTTGGCCGTAGTGCAGGGGTGATTCGATGATGTGGATTATTTTATTAAGCTGAGTCTCAGCGATAGCAGTGTTGAAAAACTTTTTAAATCATAAAAGATAGTAGAGTTTATTTTCTACTTGACTCTTTTAATGGATTGCTTGTTCCGCTGCAGTTAAACTTGATGTCTATTATATTTTATCAGTTTAACATTGTTGAAGGCTAATGATAATTTATTCTGCATTATCTTAGTCATAATATTTCTTACTGGGCTAGTTGAGCTCACCCTTTCTTTCACTGTTCTCTTCAGGAAATGAGAACGTAGCTGGGGCAAGTCGGGGAACGGAGTGATGGTTCGAATGATAGTATTAGTTAGTAGTCCTCACTATTCTATGTAATAGTGTGTTAATAAATGTAATGAGGACTCCTTTTGAGTATGAATACTCTCTAGAAGATAATATTTGTATTCAAACTCACAGTTTATGTTTTGTCATCTTGTACACGACAGTTATATTAGTAAGTTGTATTTGTATTCTGTACTTCGTATTTGACGACCCAAGATGGGTGATGTATACCTAATTTTGGGGGCGTCACAGTTGTCGTATTTTGCGCTACAAGTGTTTTAATAAAGTTGTATTTGTTTCTGTACCATGTATTTGACGACTCAAAATAGGTGATGTATACCTATTTTGGGGGCGTCACATTGAATATATTGTATTAGATTTTTTTTTATATTATAACGTAAAATGTCAGTTAAAAAAAATGAAGGGGTATACAAGAAGATAGCACTTATTTTGATTAAGGGTGTGTTCGGGAATGTTTTTTTTCAAATGACTTATAAGTTAAAATAGAAGTTGATTTATAAGTTGTGACTTATAAGTAAAAGCGTTCTGCATCAATTTTATTTATAAGTCAAAAATTAAGTTAAAACAAGTTATTAAGGTGTTTGGCTCATAATAACTTATTATAAGTTAAAATAAATTTAAAGATTACTAAAAAGAATATTAATAAAAAGAGGGGCAAAATAGACATTATATTTGATCAAATTAATTTATTTTAAAAAGACTTATAAGTCATTTTAAAATAAGTTATAAATACTTACTTATTTTTTTGACTTAAAATTCAACTTATAAGTAAAAAAATAAGTTATTTTCGAATAGGTGAATAATAACAAATTACTTATAAATTTATTTGACCAACTTATAAATTATTCTTGACTAAATAAATAGTAACAAATAACTTAAAATGACTAATTTATAAGTCATTTTCGATAGTAACTTTTAATTTTGATCACTTCTAAAATAATAGTGGGAGTAACACATCATAAATTTATCTGGAAGATCTATAAATTTCAATACCTATAATAAATTCAACATTGAGAAGGCAAATCAGTCTGTAAAATAATCTAAAAAATAAAAATTGTCAAAAAGTAAAAGGAAAAAAAAGAAAAAGAATTCACATGAACAAAACCCCAAAGAAACCCATCTGGTTTTCCTAATAAGAAGTAACAAAACCACTCAAAACCACACTTAACAAAAGTGACACCAACACAAATGAAGGAGTAGGAACCGCGGGAGCAACTGATTTAGCCGGAGCCGGCGGTGAACTAATATCGGCCGGAGTGCTTCCAGATGCTGTCGAAGGAGATGGCGCAGCAGGTGTTACTGATGAAGCCGGAGGTGACGAGGAGGTCGGAGTAGGCGCCGCCGGAGTATTTGCCGGCGCAGGCGACATTACTGGACCCTCAGATGATGGATATGGCGCCAAAGGACCCGGATACGGCACCGGAGCCAGAATACCCGGAGATAGCGCCGGAGTGTATGTTGCCGGTGATGGCTCCGGAACCTGACTAACTGGAGATGGCACTGGAGTGTAAGTTGCCGGATACGGCACGGGAGCCTGACTACCCGGTGATGGCTCCGGAGCCTGACTAACTGGAGATGGCACTGGAGTGTAAGTTGCCGGATACGGCACGGGAGCCTGACTACCCGGTGATGGCTCCGGAGCCTGACTAACTGGAGATGGCACTGGAGTGTAAGTTGCCGGATACGGCACGGGACCCTGACTATCCGGTGATGGCTCCGGAGCCTTACTAACGGGAGATGGCACTGGAGTGAGAGTTGCCGGAGATGGCACCGGAGTGTAAGATGCCGGAGATGGCACCGGAGCGTGACCAACCGGAAGTGGCCCCGGAGTGTAAGTCGCCGGAGATGGCCCCGGAGTGTAAATTGCCGGAGATGGCTCCGGAGCCTGACTGACCGGAGATGGTACCGGAGTGTAATATGCCGGAGATGGGACCGGAGTATTAGTTACCGGAGATGGCGGCGCAGCCCGACTAAACGGAGATGGCACAGGAGTGTGAGATGCCGGAGATGGAAGTGGAGTGTGACTTGGCGGCGGAGATGGGACAGGAGTAGGAGCAGCGGAAGGGGTGTGAGTCGGCGGCGGCGGAGCAAGCGGAGGTTTGGGGGGATAATTCCTGATGGCCAAAACAACAATGACCAGCTTTTGGCCTTGATCACAGTTTGATTTATTGGCAGTGATAAAATAGAAAGGACCTGATCCATCAAACTTGAAAGTAGAATCGCCGTCTTCGAATTTGGTGATGGGTTTGGCGGTGTTGCATTTCTCATAATCATCTTTGCTCACCACCAGAACAGAATCTGATCCTTTCTTATATTTGAAAGCTACAAAAACACAATGCATACATAGTATATATATATTGGTAGGATTTTAGGATATATGTTTGTTGAACTGAACACCAATTAATATACTAGTATAAAAAAGGCAAAGATCAAAACTTTGTTGGTGTGATTGGAGGTTTAAATTCACTCTTAGAACGTTACACTAATTAAACGCAGCGCAATACTTTTAACCTTTGCATTGAAAATATTATTTTCTTATATACTCAAATAATGAAAATCTTTCCAACGCCACAATTAAAAAACACACAAAATTGCAAAAAATAATTATTCTTTTCGTTCAATTTTATTTATCTTAATTGATCTTTTAGAGTCAAATTTAACGTATTTTAATCAAAATTTATTCTTAAATTTATAAATTTAAATATAGATACAAAATAATTATTATTATAATAAAAAAAATCACATCAAATATACTAACAAAATCTACTTATTCGAATTCATGAGTTTTGTGTGAAAGTATCAAATTCTCTTATAAAAATAAAAAATTATTATTTCTATTAGAAAAAATTGATATTTTTCGCACACATACATACATGTGGGTCCCATTAATCATTCTTTTGAGGAAATAAGTATCAATTTTCTCCCTAAATATATATATAAGTTCTCTTTTTAAACTGTGAATAATTAAAATGAATCGAGTAAGATCGATCTGGTATATATATATATATATATATATATATATATATATATATGTGTGTGTGTGTTGATTGATGGAGGAGAGATTATATATATAATTTGATTCGAGTATATATATACTTACAAAGAGTGTCATTAACTTGGAACCTCATTCTCCCAGCCCAGTGATTGTAATTCTCTGAAGGCTTCAAGGTCCACCCGTCTTTCCCACCAACTTTGAATCTGTAAGCAGCCTCAACAGATAAGCTGGCGAAATACAGCATCAAAAAAATGCATAGTAATATACTGTATCTTTCAGAATCCATGCTTGCTTGGTATGCTATATATTAAGATCGACTTGAGATATAGTATACTACTATATAAAGCTAGACTAGATGAAGGGTATCAATATGTGTAGAGCCTGATAACCTGATCGATCTATATTTATACTAGCTTCCTGTAATAACAACAGACAAATTAATTAGACAGACACGTACGTACGTAAGAAATTGGAGATTACGGAGGAAGGTTCTCGAATACCTCGCCTCGCCTCGCCTCTGATATTAGAAAAAATAGACACTAAAGGAGACAATATTTAATAGTAAAATTGACAGATATTAATTATATCGATAATGACAGATACTGGCTAGCTAGTGGAGTAATAAGAAAGAAATATAGAACTACTATTATATATGGATGAATAAATAGTGATACGGTGCTATATAGGAAATTAATTAATTACTAATACGCATGTAATACTACAGATGGTAACCGAAGGAAATTTATGTTTAAGGTTTGAATTTTATTTTTATTTTTTTGGAGTTAAATATTATTATAAATATAGTTACCGTTGCAGACAGAAAAGAAAGGACCAAATAATAAAAAAAACCTTGTAATAAATGCCAAAATTTGCTGTGCATGCATGCAATTTGTTTGTATAAAGTTTTTTGTATTTATTTATATTGAATGTAGACATCTTTGCAGAATGATGATTGGCCCAGCGATAACTCTAGTGCCTAAAATAAACACTAGAACGGTAGAAAAGTTAGACTTATAATAATAATTTTGACAGAGAAATCATCTATCGACTTACTTGTTAATACTGTATTGATCACTTGACCAAACTTATAGCAGAGGAGAAGTATAAGTTTTAAAAAAAAATAATATTTGACATGAATTAATTATAACACAAATAAAGATAAAAAGAAAAGAACACCAGGGTTACAGTTGTCGGTGGATTTTACACAGTGGAGGCCAACCTTTGCGTCTAACGTTCGAAATTATTATCATTGTTAGGAGTATTATTATTTCTCTTAATTATGAATAATCCAAGATTTTCCATTCAATACCATATTTTTCACACGTTACAAACACGTATACACTGAAACGGATCAAACGGTACTATTTTAGGGCCACAAACAAAATTGATTGATAGGCAATCAAGTGTGAAGTGAAGACACAATATGAATGAGTCATATTAATAGAATGAGTCATGAGTTGGACTAGTCTGAAGTCCCATCACTAGTGCCACGTGTCTGATATATGTACCGGGGTCATTAGTCACAACAAGGTTTTAACAATTTTGTGTATAAATTATATTAAATAAAATAAAATTTTATAAATTTTGAGGATTGAATTAAAATATTTAAAAAGATAAAATAATAATAGTATATTTAAAATTATAAGGGCAAAAAAAACAACAACCATAATATAAAATTAATAATATAGATTAGAATTACATGTATTTTTATCATGATAAATTAATAATAAAAATTGAAACACGAATAATATTTGACCGACAGTCCTAAGGTTCGTAAAGATTAACGGTCTCGCAACAACTGCATCCCTCGTCATAGAGGACCCGCAATGGGTCCCAATACCAGTGGTCGTACTGCTTCAAATAATGATTTTTCAAAAAAAGAGACGAAACTTATTTTGACAAAACTTGATACGAAAATGATATATATTGCGTAGATGATAATTTTTTTTTGAAGAGATAGTATAATAATTTAATTCTCAAATAATTTTTATTAATTTCATGTGTTTATAAATTATAATTCGACATATATTTATCAACCAAAGAAAGCCGTTGCCATGTTTTCTTAAATTTCTCCGCACAAAGTACATAAACAGCCAACATAAGAACCGATATCCATAGGGAAATCGAAGCTGCTAATGGAACTCCTTTCAATCCGAGATTAGTCCAATGAACTAAAGCATATGTGGTGCCAATATGAATGAGCAATGGGATCACAGAACAGGCAACCAGTGGCGAGACTAGAGATTGTGTTTGAAGAAACCTGAAGATGTTATTCAAATTAAAAACCCTAGGCAAATAATCCTGGTATAAGGTACTTGATATAAAGAGCAGATGTCTTCGGTATTTGAGGATCTTGATCTTGATGATGTAATACAAGAATTGGTTCAGTGTATACCCAAATGATGGATATGATAACAGAGAAACAAATTGAAATGATGCAAGATGCTTATATATATATATATATATATATATATATAGGGATTCCATCCATGGCAACTAGGGGTGAGCATGGTGCGGTTTGAAGTCGAAACCGCACCCGAAATCGCTTAGGTGCGGTTTGATAAATCTAAAACTGCACATGAAACCGCTTGTGATTGGTGCGGTGCGGTTTTAAAAGTGCGGTGCGGTTTTATTTGGTGCGGTTTCGGTTCCAATTGAAACAACTTCTTAAAATGTAAATTTTTTCTGCAACAACTTCTTTATTACATGGAAACTGTGGAATATTTTCTAAATCAAAATACAAAATGAGTCATCCAATTCATAGAAACATGCATGATCATCCAACAAAACCATATAGGTTAAACATGACTACCATTAACTAATTCATAATTGCGGCAAAAAAAAAAGTAGTCATAATTAGTGAAAATGGTACAATCAGCAGTAGTTGACAAATATTTACTGAGAACTGAGAATTAAAAAGGCTATAAACTATAAACTACTGCAAACTACTGAATGTTTTTATAGCAATGCTGCAAGCTTGCAAGTGTGCAACAGAACCCTTTCCTAGCCAAACTACTGAATGTTTTTTCTTTTGCCCCACCAAGTTCAACTTGTTTATTTATCTGGCCCTTTGACTTTACTAACTTATAAATTCTGCCCCTATTAAGTTTACCTATTAAAAAAAAAATTGAGCATAAGCTTTCTTTGTACTCGATCGACCCCTTCATACATACACGTAAACACATATGGTGTGGTTTCGGTTTTATGGTTGCGGTTTTGGCCAGTAACCAAACCGAAACCATAAATTTGGTTATTCAACCAACCTAAAACCGTAATATACGCCGGAACCGTTGGTGCGGTTTTAATTGGTGCGGTTTGTGCGGTTTTTGGTGCTGTTTCGGTTCTAATTTGGTTACTTGCTCAACCCTGACAACCAGTTGCTATGAACACTATTCTAACAATTCACTTTCGGACCGTTGATCAACTTATTGGAAGGCTTAGATTGAAAGATAAAATCTACACAGCCGCTACAACATGTTGTGCTCGAAAAACATGTTGTAGCGGCTTTTATTTTAATATAAGGGCCCCACATGGTCAAACATGTTGTCAGTGTAAGACCCTAACTTTTTTGAATGAAGATGAATTTTTTATAAATATCATTTTTGAATATTATGGAGTGAATATGATATAATGTTATAGTTGTGGGTAATATTTATAAATTTTACAATGTACACAAGTTGTTATATTATATTCAATTGGTCGGGAAATATTCGTTTTAACAAAAAATATTCGTACGATGACACAATCATTGGTGGACCCCACAGTGAAATTATTTTCGGAGTTAGAAAACGACATAAATATCTTTTTATAAAAGTAAAGGCGGAAGTTTTATCGTTAACTATTGAAATACCAGTGTTTAAAGTACAGTAATACGCGTGGTTGCATAGTAGCACTCGGTATTGTTTATTGATGCTTACGTGAGAAGTCACTCAGTTATACTCAATTATTGCTACAGTAATTGCTGCATCATATCTCTAATAATATTGATTCAATTATTGTCACAGTATTATCTGTATAATATTTTATATTATTAAATCAATAATTGAGATGACAAAGTTAATTATTAATATTATTATTTATAATATTGACGATGTCTAGAAGTTCTGTCAAGGAGAGGTTTGGTCACCTAATTGCGCGCCAATAGGGAGAAATCCTTATTGGAAAGTCCCCTCTTTCCTGGGAACGACCTAGTCGTTAAATATTGCGAATTATAATAATGATGATAAATATTGTTAAAAATATTGAGTTGATTTTTATGAAGTATTTGTTTTAATTTTACTTATTAAATGGACCTCTATTTACCCATTTTTTAAAATAATCGGAAGAAAGTTATAATATATATATATATATATATATATATATATATATATATATATATATATATATAGGTGGATGGGTGGTGGTGGTCCTGGTAGATGAAGTTAATTTGGCAGGATGCAATGTTTTTTTCAAAGCTTGGACTTATTTGCCAAACTTTTCAAATCATGCATTATATTGATAACCTGTGAATTAGGATGCTTCCTAATTGGTTAAAGCTCCAAATTGGCATGTGTTAGTTTTCCTCATTGGCCAACGCCTTCAAAAGAAAATATTGATATGTTGGAACCATGAACTTCGTCCTAATAATTGGTGTGGGTCCGTGATTTTTCTTAAATAGTATCCTTCTATTTTCCTATAAATAGGATGCTTAGTTAGAATTGAAAATCACACCAGAATCAGAGAATTCTTCTTCTATATTCTTGAGTGTATTTCTTTAGAGTTTTAGAAAGCTTTGAGCGTAGAAAATTGTGAAAGTTTTCTTCAAGAATATATCCGCTCTACTAGTTGGAATACTCTTCTTGTCAAGGTAAGGGATATTATTTTTATTCAGTATTCTTATGAAATAATATTTTCTTCCATACTCTGTAGTATGTAAGTAATATTATTTTGTTTCAGATTTTGAATTCTATACTCATTTGGTTAAAGTTTTGACTTCTATACTCTATAAAATTAGTAGAATATCCTTAAAATTTGCGTTTCATCCAGTATCTTTTCATGAAAATATTATTTTAAGCATTCTTGATAAGTTTTAACTTTTTCATGTCGGAGTACTATTCACGGGTTACTATTCACAAAGTACTATTCACGGGATACTATTCACTCGAGTACTATTCACCTGAGGTACGATTCATGATAAAAATTGATTCGTTTTCGGTCTAAATTATTTTTGATACAATATTATTCTTGAATTTTACTCCACAAAGCAGTATCATGTTGACAATTTGGACATTATTGAATTCTGAATAAATTAAATTATAAATCTTTAAAAATTTATCATTTGCTTTCTTTTAATCGAATTCTTATATCATTGTCATCATCCTCATGCTTATATTATGTTGAAAGTCATCTGTGGCCTGTAGTGCATAGATGGACTTGGTATGATTATGACCAGGGATTATTCGGTATAATCATGACCGTAATGTTATAAACGATGCGGTAAAAGTCTTCATTGGCCCGTAGTTCATTGATGGACAGTTGTTGGCATGATCATGACCATTGATGAAAATACGAATATCATTGGCCCGTAGTGCATGGATAATTTGTGGTCGTGATACTAATGAATATCCTTGGCCGTAGTGCAGTGATGATGTGGATTATTTATTAAGCTGAGTCTCAGCGATAAAATTGATGATAAACTCTTTTAAATTATAGAAGATAGTAGATATCATGCTCTACATGACTCTTCTAATGGATTGCTTATTCCACTGCAGTTAAACTTGATCTTTATTGTATTTTATCAGTTTAACACTGTTGAAGGCTAATGATAATTTATTTTGTATTATCTTAGTCATAATATTTTTTACTGGGTTAGTTGAGCTCACCCTTTACTTTCATTGTTCTCTTCAGAAAATGAGAATATAGTTGGGACTAGTTAGAGAACGGAGTGACGGTCCAGATGTTTGCATTAGTAATCCTCACTATTCTGTAAAATAGTGTGATAATAATGTATTGAGGACTTATTTTGAGTTTTAATACTGTCTAGAAGACAATATTCGTATTAAAACTCTCAGTTTATGTTTTTGTCGTATTTTACACGACAGTTGTATTATTAAGTTATATTTGAATTTTGTACCATATATTTGGCGACTCAAGATGGGTGATGTACACCTATTTTGGGGGCGTTACAGTTGGTATCAAAGCTTAGGGATATGATCCCTGGCTAAGATGTGAGATTAGAACTAGGGGGAGAGACGGGTAATTCCTTCGCTAGTATGACTTACCTAAGTTTATTTGTTATTTAATTGGTCGGTCAGAATATAGGGATAATATGTGGTATGTCAATTAACCCTTGTTTTGTGGCAGTATTTGAAACTGACATCCGAGAATGTTGATGTAAGACCCCAACTTATTATAAATAAAATTGATTTTTCTTTATTTATTATTTTGAAACAGTAAGGGTTAATTTGATTAATGTGGTTAGTTATGGGTAAAATGCGTAAATATTTTAAATAAGCAAGTGGATATAAAATATTCATTGTTGTTGGGGAATATTCGTTTGGTCGTGGAATATTCTTCCTGTCGGGAAATATTCGTACGACGGCGCAGTCTTTTGTGGGCCCCATAACGGAAAGCGATTAGATGAAGAAAACGACAAGTATAAGTTGTTTATAAATAACGGCATAGTTCTTACCGTTAATACTGTTGGAACACCCGGTGGTTAAAACACAGTAATACGCGTTGTTGCATAGTAGCACACGGTATTACACCAATTATTGATTCTTACGTAAGAATGCACTACTCAATAATTATTACAGTAATTACTGTTCAGTATTTTATTTTATTGATTCAATAATTGCTGCGTTGATATTTTATATTACTTTTGTTTCAATGATTGTCACTACACAGTATTTTCCATTATCGGAGCAATAATTTATATTATCTGAATAATATTATTAGATAACATTATTGGCAATGTCTAAAAAGTTCTGTCTAAGGATAGGTTTGGCCACCTAATTGCGCGTCAGTAAGGAGAAATCCTTATTGGAAAGCCCCCTCTTTCTTGGGAACGACTTGGTTGTCATTATTGTGATTCTGTAATATTATTTATGAATAATTAATTATTGATTTATATGATGAGAAAAATATTAATTTTATGTGGATATAGATAAATTTTTTTTTAAAGTGACAATTGTTGAAAATTGATATTTTATCTTTTCTGATAAAATAATATTTTATTATATTATTATAGTATAATAATGATGATATTTTTATAATGAATGTGGAATATATGAGTATATGAGGAGGAAGAGTATTTTTATTATAAAAGTTATTTAAAACATGTTAAACATGTCTGTGGGCCCATTTCTTGACTAAAATTTGATTATAGCCTGTAAAATCGACCGTTTATGGATTTCGATCAATTTTTGTTTAGAATTTGAAAAAACTTTCTTCTGCAAAGTTGTAGAGAATTGAATTTCCTATAAAAAATAGCGAGATTCGAATTTTCTGATAAAAAGACTATTTATTATGAATTATTGAAGTTCCAGAGTTCCGAAATAATTAATTTTTGGAAGTTTAAAATTTTTGTAAGTAACAAAAACGTTTTTTTCATTATGGTGTGTTCCACATGTGTGTTGAATGGGCTGATTTCAGATTTTCTACGGTTGGCTTGAAAATTTATATAAATATATTATTAATTTATTAAATTTTCTGCTTTGGTGTTCTAAGCATTTTCCTATAAATAGGGTGCTTAGGTTAGAAATGAAAATCACAACAGAAACTAAAGATTTCTCTCTCTTTCTCTCTCGATATATTGAGCGTATTCTTGTGAGTATTTTAATACTTTGAGTGTTGTTATACGGTGCAAGTTGAAGTCATAGCTTATATCCAGTGTTTCAACTAGAAGTACTATCTTTACGAGGTAAGGGATGTTATTTTATTCGAAAATGATATTATTTTTTCAATATCATTATGCCGAAATATTGGTTGGAAATTTTTATCAAATTTGGAACTTTTCATGTCGGAGTTACTATTCACGTATACGGCACTATTCACGAATACGACACTATTCACCGAAAAATAAAATTTTCTTCTTTTCGTCCAAAATATTTATTTTGGATACTAGCTTTGATTGTATCCATGTTTTGATCATTCTTGAATTTTACTCCACTATAATTATTTATGAGGTATTTTTGGACATGGAATAGCTGAAATACGAATCCTTAATATTTATTCTTTTGTTTCACTGGATTCGTTTTTTTAAAATATTTTTTATCATCCTCAGTCCTAAATGATGATATTACTGAATATCTTTGGCATGTAGTGCAAAGATGAATAATTTCTGATGAATATCTTTGGCCCGTAGTGCAAAGATGAACAGGTGTTTAGATGAACATGACCAACTGATGAATATCTTTGGCTTGTAGTGCAAAGATGAATATTGATTGATGTTACAGAGATAAAATATTGATGATGAACTTTTAAATTCATCGATAATAGTAGATTTCATTCTCTACGTAGCTCTTCTATGAATTATTATTTTTCGCTGCGAATATTGATTTAAAACTTGTTGCCTATTGTATTCTATTAGATTTTTCCATGTTAAGGACTAACGATAATTTGTTCTATATTATCTTAGTCATAATGTTCTTTACTGGGCTAGTTGAGCTCACCCTTTTCCTTTTGTTCCATTTTTCTTCTTAGGAGGCGAGAATGTAGCGAGTACTAGTCGGGGTATGGAATGAAGGTTCTAGAAAGTCGTTTTAGTAGTCCTTACCATTTTTGTATAATAATGTATCAATAATTATAATGAGGACTTATTTGAGTGTGGATATTGTCTAGATGACAATATTTGTATTTAAACTCACAGTTTTTATGTTGTATTAAAAAAGTTGTAGTTGTATCTGTACCATGTATTTTGACGACTTAGAATGGGTGTTGTATACCTATTTTGGGGGCGTCACAGTTGGTATCAGAGCTTAGGGATATGATCTCTGGCGGAGATCGGGGAATAGAACTAGGAGGGGAGAGACGAGTAAATCATTCGCTAGTGTGTCCTATCTAAGCTTATTTGTTTTTCGGTTATAATATAGAGATATTATGTGATACGTTAATTTTTTAAATTAACCTTGGTTTTATGGCAGTATTGAGAATGTCGACTGAGAATGTTAACAGTGGAGTAAATGAAACCGTGGAGACGCCTGTACTCACTAACGAGGAGAACGTGCAACAGGCTGACAATGTTCCTCCTGTGAACAACACCAATGAGCAGATGATGAACGATGGGATGTTTAGAAGCTTTTTGCAATTCATGCAAAACCAGACGAAGGAGACTCGTGTTCAAAATACAGGAGGAAATGATAGCAATTCACGGTTTGTCACAGCCAAGCAGTTCAAAGAATTGGGACCACCAGAATTTAATGGAAAGCCGGATCCGATCATGGCAGAAACGTGTGTCAAGCAAATTACCAAGATATTCAATGTCTTGGGATGCATGGAGGAACAGAAGGTTCCATTCGCCACCTTTATGTTCCGTGGCGAGGCAGACTACTGGTGGGAGTCTGTGAAACGTACTCAGCCTGCTGCACTCAGCATGTCTTGGGAGACATTTCAGAAACTGTTCAATGACAAGTTCTTTCCTGAAAGTATTCGTCATATGAAGGAGGTAGAATTTATTAGACTGGAGCAGAATAACATGACGGCGTCCCAGTACGAGGCGAAGTTTGCAGAGTTGTCTAGGTTTGCACCTCATTTGGTGGAGAATGAGGAACGTATGACACGGATGTTTCTGAGAGGTTTGAAACCCGGCATACGTCAATATCTCATTTCTCATAAATTTTCTCTCTATTCAGATGTTGTCAACAAGGCTCAATTATTAGAGCGAGATAACGAGTACGGTCAACCGAGGGACCACAACCAGGATCATACCGTTGATAACAGTCATCAGAACAATGATAACCAGCAGAAAAAGAAAAATACAGACAAGAACGGCAACCACTCTAGTGGTAATCGTGGCCATGAAAATAAAAGAAGCGAGTCGGGAGGAGATTTTAAAAAGAGGAGATTCAACAATGACAATACGAAGATGTCAGCATCAGCAGCAACTGGTTCCAAGGGAGGAGAACGACCACCGGTCATATGCTATACGTACGAAAAAGAAGGACATATCAGCCCAAACTGCCCACAACAGTTTAAGGTATGTTATAATTATGGAAAGGGAGGACATATCGCTCGAGATTGCACTGTAGCAAAACCAAGTCCAGCGGGGATGGTGACTCAAAAAGCTGTCCCAAAAAAGTCAAAGTCAACAGTTCCTGGAAGAGCGTTTGTCGTGACTGGTCAACATGCGAGGAACCCAAACGAGGTGATCACGGTCAAACTTGACTCCAGAAAAATTAGACTTTGATTTATCTGTGGAAACTTCGTTAGGAGAAACTTTCGTCACATCAACTGTTTATAAATCTTGTTTGATCCAAGTTGGCACCATCACCTTACCTGTTGACCTTATCTCTTTAAAGATACTTGCATTTGACGTGATTTTAGGGATTGATTGGTTAACTACTCATCATGCCAAAAATGATTGTTTTCGTAAGGTTGTTAGTTTTCATATTCCTAAGCAACCAGTTGTGCGAATTCAAGCAACTAAGCCATTAAAATCAATCACTGTTATATCAAGTCATAAAGCTATTTGTTTATTAAAAAATGGATGTCAAGCTTTCTTAGCCCATGTTATAGATTTGAATAAAGACACATCAGATTTGAATAATATTCCTGTTATTAGTGACTTTCTTGACATATTTCCTGAAGAACTTCCCGGTTTACCCCCGAAACGTGAAGTTGAATTCTTTATAGATCTTGAACCTGGTACAAAGCCCATTTCTAAAACTCCATATCGAATGGCTCCTATTGAACTTCAGGAGTTAAAGGTCCAATTATATGAGTTGTTGGACATCGGTTTCATTCGTCCTAGTACATCAACTTAGGGTGCTCCTGTTTTATTCGTAAAGAAGAAAGACGGGAGTATGCGACTTTGTATCGATTACCGAGAATTAAACCATGCCACTATCAAGAATAGGTATCCGCTACCTCGTATTGATGACCTATTTGACCAGTTACAAGGAGCACAATTCTTTTCAAAGATCGATCTTCGTTCTGGATATCATCAGCTGAAGGTTAAAACTGAGGATATTCCGAAGACTGCCTTCAGAACTCGGTACGGGCATTATGAATTCCTAGTCATGTCTTTTGGATTGACTAATGCTCCTGCGGCTTTCATGGATATGATGAACCGAGTATTCAAGGATTATTTGGATCAGTTCGTTGTTGTCTTTATTGATGACATCCTCATATATTCCAAAAGTCGTGAAGATCATGAGCACCATTTGAAGCTGGTACTCCAAAGGCTTCGTGATAACAAGCTATACGCCAAGTTGAGGAAATACGAGTTCTGGCTTGAGGAAGTAGCATTTCTTGGGCACGTGGTGTCAAAACATGGAGTATCTGTTGACCCGACGAAGATTGAAGCAATACAAAGTTGGGAGCAACCGAAATCGGTGACCGAAGTACGTAGCTTTTTGGGCTTAGCTGGTTATTATCGGAGATTTGTGGAAGGATTTCCTCGAATCGCTACTCCATTAACTCAGCTAACTCGGAAGGATACAAAATTCGTATGGAGCGAGGAATGCGAGAATAGTTTTCAAGAGCTTAAGAGGAGACTCATTTCGGCACCTGTTTTGACTATACCATTTGGTTTGGATGGATTTGTTATCTACAGCGATGCTTCAGGCAAAGGTCTAGGATGCGTTCTCATGCAACGTGGAAAAGTTATAGCCTATGCTTCGCGACAACTTAAAGAATATGAGAGGAATTACCCTGCTCATGATCTAGAGTTGGCAGCAGTCGTTTTCACGCTAAAGATCTGGAGGCACTATCTATATGGGAAGAAAGTGGAGATATATTCAGACCATAAAAGTCTCAAATATTTCTTCACCCAAAAAGAACTCAACATGCGGCAACGACGTTGGCTCGAGCTGTTGAAAGATTACGACCACACTATTCAATACCATCTTGAAAAAGCAAACATGGTAGCTAACGCGTTGAGCAGAAGATCATATGCAGGAACGAGTGCGATGATGTCAAGTATACGCATAGAACAAACTTTAATCAATAAAGTTAAAGTTGATCAAGCCACATACCCGGAGTTGATGCGTATGAAGAAGAAAGTGCAAGAAGGTGCTATTCCAGAAGCAAGAATCGATGAAGATGGAATACTTCGAGTCCACTCCAAACTTTGTGTTCCTAACAATTCTGATTTGAAGTACAAGATCATGATGGAAGCATACAGTACACCATTTGTAATCCATCCTGGAAGTACCAAAATGTATCGTGATCTTCGACATATATTTTGGTGGAACAATATGAAGAGAGAGATTGCAAAGTTTATCTCGACGTGTTTAACTTGTCAACGTGTAAAGTCGGAGCATCAAGTGCCAAAGGGTCCATTGCAACCACTTGAGATTTCGAAATGGAAGTGGGAACACATTACCATAGATTTTGTTACGGGTCTTCCCACGGTTTCTCAAGGCATAAATGCTATTTGGGTTATTGTTGATAGATTAACCAAGTCTGCTCATTTCTTGCCAATACGGGAGACTTATTCCCTTGAATGTCTTCCTCGTATGTACGTAGATGAGATTGTGAAACTGCATGGCATGCTAGTATCCATAGTTTCGGATCGTGATCCAAGATTCACTTCAAGATTTTGGGTTAGCTTGCAAAAAGCTATGGGCACGGATTTACGGTTCAGTTCAACATACCATCCTTAAACGGACGGGAAATCAGAGAGGACTATTCAAACTCTTGAAGATCTATTAAGACTTTGTGTCCTAGATTTCAAAGGGAGTTGGGATAAGTACCTACTATTGGTGGAATTCTCCTACAATAACAGTTATCAGGCAAGTATAGGTGTGAATCTATTTGAAGCATTGTATGGACGAAAGTGTCGCTCTCCAGTACGTTGGGATGTGGTGGGAGAAGCAACGTTGTTGGAACCAGAGTTGGTATGAATGACTACAGAGAAGATCCAAACGATTCGACAACGTATACAAACGACACATGATCGACAAAAGAGTTATGCGGATCTTCATCGAAAGGACGTGGAATTTGACATTGGGAATCATGTATTGTTGCGTGTGGCTCCATGGAAAGGAGTTACAAGATTCATGAAGAGAGGAAAGCTCAATCCACGATTTATTGGTCCATTTCAGATTCTTGACCGAGTAGGAAATGTGGCCGTTAATACTGTTGTTACCGTTAATACTGTTGGAATACCCGATGGTTAAAACACAGTAATACGCATTTTTGCACAGTAGCACACGGTATTCCACCAATTATTGATTCTTACGTAAGAAGACACTACTCAATAATTGTTACAGCAATTACTGTTCAATATTTTATTTTATTAATTCAATAATTGCTACGTTGATATTTTATATTACTTTTGTTTCAATAATTGTCACTACACAGTATTTTCTATTATCGGAGCAATAATTCATATTATCTGAATAATATTATTAGATAACATTATTGGCAATGTCTAAAAAGTTCTGTCTAAGGAGAGGTTTAGTCACCTAATTGCGCGCCAGTAAGGAACAATCCTTATTGGAAAGCCCCATCTTTCCTGGGAACGGCCTGGTTGTCATTATTGTGATTCTGTAATATTATTTATGAATAATTAATTATTGATTTATATGATGAGAAAAATATTGATTTTATGTGGATATAGATGGAGAAATTTTTTAAAGTGACAATTGTTGAAAATTGATATCTTATTTTTTCTAATAAAATAATATTTTATTATATTATTATAATATAATAATGATGATATTTTTATAATGAATGTGGGATATATGAGTATATGAGGAGGAAGAGTATTTTTATTGTAAAAGTTGTTTAAAACATGTTAAACATGTCTGTGGACCCATTTCTTGATTGAAATTTGATTATAGCCTATAGAATCGCCCGTTTGTGAATTTTGATCAATTTTTGTTTGGGATTTGGGAAAACTTTCTTCTGCAAAGTTGTAGAGAATTAAATTTCCTATAAAAAAATTGCGAGATTCGAATTTTCTGATAAAAGGGCTATTTATTATGAATTATTGAAGTTTCAGAATTCCAAAATAATTAATTTTTGGAAGTTTAAAATTTTTTTAAATAAAAAAAACGTTTTTTTCATTATGGTGTGTTCCACATGTGTGTTGAATGGGCTGATTTCAGATTTTCTACGATTGGCTTGAAAATTTATATAAATATATTATTAATTTATTAAATTTTCTGCTTTGGTGTTCTAAGCATTTTCCTATAAATAGGGTGTTTAGGTTAGAAATAAAAATCACACCATAAACTAAAGATTTCTCTCTCTTTCTCTCTCGATATATTGAGCGTATTCTTGTGAGTTTTTTAATACTTTGAGTGTTGCAATACGGTGCAAGTTGAAGTCATAGCTTATATCCAGTGTTTCAACTAGAAGTACTATCTTTACGAGGTAAGGGATGTTATTTTATTCGAAAATGATATTATTTCTTCAATATCATTATGACGAAATATTTGTAGGAAATTTATATCAAATTTGAAACTTTTTATGTCGGAGTTACTATTCACGTATACGGCACTATTCACGAATACGGTACTATTCGCCGAAAAATAAAATTTTCTTCTTTTCGTCTAAAATATCTATTCTGGATACTAGCTTTGATTGTATCCATGTTTTGATCATTCTTGAATTTTACTCCACTATGATTATTTATGAGGTATTTTTGGATATGGAATAGTTGAAGTACGAATCCTTAATATTTATTCTTTTGTTTCACTAGATTTGTTTTTTTAAAATATTTTTCATCATCCTCAGTCCTAAATGATGATATTACTGAATATCTCTGGCCTGTAGTGCAAAGATGAATGATTTCTGATGAATATCTTTGGCCCGTAGTGCAAAGATGAACAGGTGTTTAGATGAACATGACCAACTGATGAATATATTTGGCTTGTAGTGCAAAGATGAATATTGATTGATGTTATAGGGATAAAATATTGATGATGGACTTTTAAATTCATAGATAATAGTAGATTTCATTCTCTACGTAACTCTTCCATGAATTATTATTTTTCGCTGCGAATATTGATTTAAAACTTGTTGTCTATTGTATTCTATTAAATTTTTTCCTGATGAGGACTAACGATAATTTGTTCTATATTATCTTAGTCATAATGTTCTTTACTGGGCTAGTTTAGCTCACCCTTTTTCTTTTGTACTATTTTTCTTCTCAAGAGGCGAGAATGTAGCGAGTACTAGTCGGAGTATGGAATGAAGGTTCTAGAAAGTCATTTTAGTAGTCCTCACTATTTTTGTATAATAATGTATCAATAATTGTAATGAGGACTTATTTGAGTGTGGATATTGTCTAGATGACAATATTTGTATTTAAACTCACAGTTTTTATGTTGTATTAAAAAAGTTGTAGTTGTATCTGTACCATGTATTTTGATGTCTCAGAATAGGTGTTGTATACCTATTTTGGGGGCGTCACAGTTGAGAATAGCAATGGAGCACAGAAGACCGTTGATTCACCACAGATTAATAACCAGGATAATGTGCAGGAAGGCAACAATCCTCAAGTGAACAACACCACCGACCAAATAATGAACGATGGGATGCTCAGAGGCTTTATACAATTCATACAACATCAGGCGAGAGAGGCACCTGTTCAAAATGCAGGTGAATACACTGGCAACTCACAGATGATCACCGCTAAGCAATTCAAGGAGCTGGGACCATTGGAGTTTTTGGAAAAGTCAGAACCACTTAAGGCGGAGACGTGGATAAAGCAAATCACCAAGATATTCGAAGTCTTGGGATGCTCCGAGAAGCAAAAGGTTCCCTTTGCCACCTTCATGCTGCGAGGAGAGGTAGATTATTGGTGGAAATCTGTAAAACGTACCTAGCCTGCAGCACTAAAGATATCTTGGGAGAAGTTCCAAGAGCTGTTCAACGACAAGTACTTTCCCGAAAGTATTCGTCACATGAAGGAGGTGGAGTTCATCAAGTTGGAGCAAAACAACATGATCGTGGCGCAGCACGAAGCCAAGTTTACCGAGTTATCCCAATTTTCGTCCCACTTAGTTGATAATGAGGAGAGAATGACGCGGATGTTTTTAAGAGGTTTGAAACTAGAGATACGTCAATATCTTGTCTCTCACAAACTGTATTTGTATTCAGATGTTGTAAATAGGGCTCAGTTATTGGAGCGCGATAATGAGTCAACCCAACCAAGAGAGAGCAGCCGACAAGTCGATAATGCCAGGGGTAACAGTCATCGAAGCGGTGACAACAAACGTGGAGGGAATCAACATGCCAAAAATGGTAATCACTTCGATGGAAATCGTGGCCAAGACAATAAAAGTTCAAGAAGAGGAGATTCAACAATGAGGGAAAGATGTCAGCACCAGCACCCATTGTTAAGGAAGGAAAACGACCAACTATCATATGCTTCAAATGCGGAAGGAAGGGACACATCAGTCCAAACTGTGCGCAGCAGTCCAAAACGTGTTACAATTGTGGAAGAGAAGGTCACTTAGCTAGATTTTGTCGTACAGGGAAGCCAAGTCCAGTTGGAACAATGACACCAAATGCCGTCCCAGACAAGTAAAAACCAGTAGTTCAAGGGAGAGTGTTTGTTGTGACCTCCCAGAAAGTAAGGAACCCGAACGAGGTCATCACGGGTAAGTTTATCATAAATTCTAGCGAAGTATATACTTTATTTGATACCGGTTCTACCCATTCTTTTATTTCTCCTACTTGCGCTCAACGTTTAAATTTGACTTTGGAGAAATTAGACTTTGACTTATCTGTTGAAACTCCGTTGGGAGAAATCTTCATTACATCCACTATTTATAAGTCTTGTTTGGTTCAAATCGATACTCTCACATTACCTGTCGATCTTATTTTCTTAAAAATACTTGCGTTTGGCGTAATTCTAGGGATTGATTGGTTAGGTACTCATCATGCAAAAATTAATTGTTTTCGTAAAGTTGTTAGCTTTCATATTCCTAACCAACCTATTATGCGAATTCAAGTAACCAAACCATTAAAATCAATCACTGTCATCTTAAGCCATAAAGCTATTCGTTTATTGAAACACGGATGTCAAGATTTCTTAGCTCATGGCACGGATTTAAACAAAAATATGTCAGATTTTAATGATATTTCTATTGTTAATAAATTTCCTGACGTATTCCCTGAAGAACTTCCTGGCCTACCCCCAGAGCGTGAAATTGAATTTTGTATTGACCTTGAACCCGGTACAAAATCCATTTCCAAAGCCCCATATCGAATGACTCCTTTTAAACTTCAGGAGTTAAAGACCCAACTGCAGGAATTGTTAGACATCGGTTTCATTCGTCCTAGTACGTCTCCTTGGGGTGCTCCTGTTCTATTCATGAAGAAGAAAGATGGAAGTATGCGACTTTGTATTGACTATCGGGAGTTGAATCATGTCATCATCAAAAATAGGTACCCATTGCCTCGCATTTATGACCTGTTTGACCAGTTGCAAGGTGCCAAATTCTTTTCAAAGATCGATCTTCGTTCCGGATATCATCAGTTAATGATTAAAACCGATGATATTCTAAAGATGGCTTTCAGAACTCGGTACATGCATTATGAATTGCTAGTCATATCCTTTGGATTGACTAATGCTCCTGCTGCTTTCATGGATATGATGAACCGAGTATTCAAGAAATATTTGGATCACTTTGTGATCGTGTTTATTGATGACATCCTCATTTACTCCAAAAGTCGTGAAGATCATGAGCAGCACTTGAGGCTGATACTCCAAAAGCTTCGTGAAAACAAGCTATATGCCAAGTTGAAGAAATGCGAGTTCTGGCTTGAAGAAGTAGCATTCCTTGGGCACGCGATATCAAATCACAGAATATCTGTTGACCCAGCGAAGATTGAAGCAATTTAAAGCTGGGAACAACCTAAATCAGTAACCAAAGTACGTAGCTTTCTCGACTTAGCTGGTTATTATCGGAGATTTGTGGAAGAATTTTCTAGAATCGCTACTCCATTAACTCAGCTGACTCGAAAAGATACAAAATTCAGTTGGAGCGAGGAATGTGAAAAGAGTTTTCAAGAACTCAAGAGGAGACTCATTTCAACATTTGTTCTGACAATATCATCTGGCTTGGAGGGATTTGTCATCTACAGTGATGCTTCGGACAAGGGGTTAGGATGTGTTCTCATGCAACATGAGAAAGTCATAGACTATACCTCTCGACAACTCAAAGAATATGAGAGAAATTATCCTACTCATGATCTAGAGTTGGCAGCAGTCGTTTTTGCACTTAAAATTTGGAGGCATTACCTGTATGGGGAGAAAGTGGAGATCTATACAGACCTCAAATATTTCTTCACCCAAAAGGAACTCAACATGCGACAACGACGTTGGCTTGAACTATTGAAAGATTATGATCATACTATTCAATACCATCTTGGAAAAGCGAACGTGGTAGCTGACGCATTGAGTAGAAGATCATATGCAGGTACGAGTGCGTTATTATCAACGCAAAGGCTCATTTTGTATGACTTGCAAAGGATGAAGATAGAGTTAAAGACTCCAGGGACCCACGTGATGATGGCAAACATACGAGTAGAACCGACTTTAGTCGATAAAGTTAAAACTGCTCAAGCTACAGACCTAGAGCTAATGCGTATGAAGAAGAAAGTGCAAGAAGATGCTATTCCAGAAGTAAGAATCGATGAAGAAGGAATACTTCGAGTCAACTCCAGACTTTGTGTTCCTAACGACCCTGATTTAAAGTATAAAATCATGATGGAGGCGCACAACACACTGTTTACAATCCATACTGGGAGTACCAAAATGTATCGTGATCTTCGACATACATTTTGGTGGATGTGAAGAGAGAGATAGCAGAGTTTATCTCAAGGAGTCTAGCTTGTCAACGAGTCAAGGCAGAACATCAACTGCCAAAAGGTCCATTGCAACCACTTGAAATTCCAAAATGAAAGTGGGAGCACATTACCATGAATTTCGTTACTGGTCTTCCTGTGACGCCCCCAAAATATGTATACAACACTCATTCTGAGTCGTCAAAATATATGATACAGAAACAACTACAACTTTATTAATACAACATAAAAACTGTGAGTTTAAATACAAATATTGCCATCTAGACAATATCCATACTCAGATAAGTCCTCATTATAATTATTGATACATTATTTTACAAAAATAGTGAGGACTACTAAAACGACTTTCTAGAACCTTCATTCCATACCCCGACTAGTACTCGCTACATTCTCACCTCCTGAGAAGAAAAATGGAACAAAAGAAAAAGGGTGAGCTCAACTAGCCCAGTAAAGAACATTATGACTAAGATAATATAAAAAAAAATTATCGTTAGTCTTCAACAGGGAAAAATCTAATAGAATACAATAGACAACAAGTTTTAAATCAATATTCGCAGCGGAAATAATAATTCATTAGAAGAGTTAAGTAGAGAATGAAATCTACTATCTTCTATTTATGAATTTAAAAGTTCGTCGTCTATTTTTTATCCCTGTAACATCAATCAATATATATCTGGAATCAAATATTCATCTTTGCACTACAGGCCAAAGATATTCATCAGTTGGTCATGTTTATCTAAACACCTGTTCATCTTTGCACTACAGGCCAAATATATTCATCAGAAATCATTCATCATTGCACTACAGGCCAAAGATATTCAGTTATATCATCATTTAGGCCAAAGATATTCAGGCCAAAGATATTCAGTCGACATTCTCAAATACTACCATAAAACAAGGGTTAATTTAAGCAATTAATATATCACATAATATCCCTATATTATGACCGACCAACAAATAAGCTTAGGTAGGATACACTAGCGAATGATTTACTCGTCTCTCCCTTTCTAGTTCTATTCTCCGATCTCCGCTAGAGATCATATCCCTAAGCTCTGATACCAACTGTGACGCCCCCAAAATAGGTATACAACACCCATTCTGAGTCGTCAAAATACATAGTACAGAAACAACTACGACTTTATTAATACAACATAAAAACTATGAGTTTAAATACAAATATTGTCATCTAGACAATATTCACACTCAAATAAGTCCTCATTATAATTATTGATACATTATTTTACAAAAATGGTGAGGACTACTAAAACTGTGACGCCCCCAAATTCAGGTACTTGAAACCCGAACTCGGTGCTTCACGATACCATTTCTATGAGCGGAATAATACTAATAATAATAACAATAATATAAAAATCAAACTTAATTTACATTTATCAGAGTTTAATCCCAAGTACGCAACCTTACTATAACTCCTTACATAATAGATAATACATATCATTGCCTTAATACAGTTTAATTGTTACAAAAGATACCATTAAATATATTCTGTTTGTTTTTCTTTTCACTAGTTCTTGCCTGAACCTTCAGGTTGATCACGCTTAGCTGAAAATATTTAAATAAAGAAAGAGTGGTCATTTAAGTGCCCAGCAAGTAATAACAATTATAAATATAATTAACGAAAAGAAATAAATGTTTTCTTTGTACATCACTTCTACAATAAATTTATAATTGTGAAGTAAACTGAACCGATAATAATAACATAACAATTTTATCTCAAATTTTTGAAACTACGTATTGACTATATATATATATATAGGGTAGTCGATATACTATGAACATTGTTTTTAGTTTTCGCTAAGGTTTAGCAGAACTTCATTTGCAAACCATCATAACTTACAGGCACAAGGGTGATCTGCCCAATGTGCCCTGTATTGATCAATACTACATTACAAGAACGATATTATCGTTCACTCTGTCCGCCTTGGGCGCATAAAAGTTTTTCTGTGATCGGGATTTTCATACTTAGACTGAAATTCGAACCAAAATAATTTGATTGGATACAAAAAAGATTTTAACTTATTCGACGATATTTTTGAATTTGTGTCTAGCTGGGTCAAATAGCTTAGACGGCTTATATATATATATATATATCAACATATGATTAAATACAATGATTATCCAAGTGGGGACACTTGTATAACCATGTTTAAAAATTAATGAACAGAATATATATCTGAATTACCATATACTATCATGTTGATAAACAATGATCGGATATAGAATATATCACAATAGGGTTAATAATATAGCATAATAATAATATAATTTTGAAACTTCTTACTCATGTCCAGTGCATAAAGGAAATGCAAAGGTAAGATACTTGCCTGGTCTGCTGCTTACAGTACGTAATTTAGATTTATCTTTTATATCACGACCTATCATTAATCAGATCATTCGTTCGATTAGAACAATATACTATAACACATAGTACTGCATTTCACAGTCAGCACATATCCTAATCACATTGTCACATATGTTTAACAATCACTGAATCACAAATAAATACATATACAGTCAAAATATCTAAGTCTAGATCAATTTCTGAAATATGTCGGTGTACCGACAACTTTATCAGGTAATTATCGAGCCTAAGACTCTGTCTTGTAACTTAGTATTAGTCATATTATTTTTAAATGACTTAATATAATTTTAAAATATTTATTATAATTTATCATGAATTTTCAAACATCGGAATCATTATTAAATGATTTAAATATTAAACAATTCTATCACCAATAATATTAAACTATTAATGAAATCATTTTCAAAATATTAAAGTTATTTCTAATAACCCAAAATACTTTTAAAGTATTAATATTACCCTTAAATGATTTTTAAAATATTTAAAATCATTCTTAAATAATTACCATTAATATTTAAATATTAATTCAAATACTAAAAGTCATTAATTATAACTTAAAATATTTTTAATTCATTTATATCCTTTTTAAATGATTTTTAAATTAATAAAACTATTTTTAAACTATTTATTTAATATAATTATTAAATAAATTTAATATCTTTAATAATAATTTAATAATCATTAATATTAAATTATTAATAAAATTATCCTTTAAATATTAAAAGTTAAATTTTATAACTTAAAATATCTTTAAACACTTTATTTTCATTTAAAATGATTATTATAATCTAAAAATCATTTTTAAACTAAATTATTTAATATAATTATTAAATAATTTTAATATCATTAATAATAATTAATTAATAAAATTTATCTTTAAATATTAAAAGTTATATTTTATAACATAAAATATTTTTAAATACTTTGTTATTAATTAAAATGATTTTTAATATAATAAAATCATTTTTAATTTATTTATTTAATTCATTTAGTAAATAACTTAATTATCATTAATATTAATTTATTAATAAAAATTATCACATAATATTAAAAGTCATTAAAAATAACTTAAAATATTTTTTATATCATAATATAATTTTAAATGATTTTTTAAATATTAAAATAATTTTTAACTAATTTATTTAATAATATAATTAAATAAACTAAATACCTTTAATATTCTAAAAATATTAAATATTTATGAAATATATTTAAAATAATTAAAAACTAATTTTCAGAATTTAAAATAATTTTTAATAATTTATTTTGTATTTTTTAATAATTAAAAACTATTTTTTTCTATTTATTTAATAAATTTTTGAAAAATAAAATACTATTTGTCGCTAAAGGCCACCTATAGCGACAGAACCGTCGCTATAGGTGTTCTTCATGTTATTCATGCAAACCCAGAACACCATGCCAGTTAACGAGTTGCTAGGTTTGACCAAGTGCTGTGATCTGTGTAATGTGTTTCTGGGTATTTTATTTGTCAGATCGTGTAGTACTAATGTTATACTACAAGATCCAACAGCAAACATGACTAAAATATGCATCAATCAAAGAGATCTGATCCCTCAAACAAGCTGTCAGACATGTTCTGCGTTTTGTGTGAACTAATGCATGCAGTATGTAAATAACATGTAAGTCTAGAGATCCATTACATAAAACCGAATGAACAACAACAAAATCAAAAGATATAAGCTGGTCAAACCTTGTCAGAGATCATGCACTTAAGTTTTCTGGGTTACCCAGAAAACTAAGTTCGTGATCTTCTGGCCTGGTTTGACCTTCCACTGACTTCGATCCATTAGATATTTAGGCGATCTACAAGCTTAATCTTGAAGTCCATATACCATAGTACAAACATATTACAACATCAACAACAAATAAACTAACACCTGCAAGATCCAAGGCCATGAATCTACTGTCAGACCGTCCTGGAAACTTTATGGGTAACCCAGAAATGGCCCGGTCAATGCCAGTCAACGACCTTTGACCGGTTATAACTTACAATCTACAACTGATCTAGGCTTGATTCTTAATCTGGAGCAAAGATCTCATAACAGACTACATATCTAAAACATAAAACAACCAAAAACATAAACCGATAAGGATCTACAACCTCTGACATTCATTGTCAGAACACAAAACAAAAATTTTCCAGATTTTATAAAACTTCAAATCCGAGCCTCTAGATGTTATGGATCTAACATCTAGCAACCCAGATAATCATTATACACTAGATTTAACATGTTTAACACAAAAAAATAACATCAAACCACAGATCGATTGACAGATTTTCAAGTAGGGTTTATATCTCTAATGAACAAATCTTGATTTTTGGCTTCTGATTTGTTAGTGATTTTCGTGGGGCTTGTTTATGGAACTGATTTAGCTTATATTTTCGTTGGTTTAAGAGAGAGAGAGTCTAGGTTGAGTGTTTGGAGAGAAATGAGCTAAATGGTGACTTTCTCTCTCTTGATCTATATATATACTAGTGTATGATACATGTATGGTTGATATATATAACTGATTGCTGGCAATTTAAGTCACTAAGTCAACATGTTAGGTCACCAACTCCAACAATTCTAACACTTGGCAAAATTAAATAATACAAGAGGGGTAAAATGGTCTTTTCGCATGAAATTTTAAGGGTATTCTTGTCCATGACACTTGAATCTAGGTTGAAATCAATAGATCTTAAACCTTAAGGTTTCCCAAATAATTTCCATGGTTTAAAAATTTAAGTTTAAAGTTCAATAAAATTTTAATTAGAACTTACTAATTAAGATTTAGGGTTTTTAAATAATTAGGGTTCCTTAATATTATTAGGGTTTTCTAATTAACATTATAATTTACTAAAATAATAATTAAGATCACCATTTTAGCGATTAGGGTTTATAACTAGTAATTAGGTTTTGTAATTACTAATTAGGGTTTCTAGATTATAATTAGGATATACCTAATTAATCCACAACATAAATTATATAACACAGTTATATAACAATCTTGTACTCTAAATTGGATCTCAAATTAGGGTTTAACATTATTACTAGGGTTTGGTCATAATACACCGTAATTGACCAACCATTAACAATACGGACATACAGTACATATTCATAGCACTGAAAAATCAAAATATAATTAATATTATATTATTATTCTCATACCTTGACAATAATCCAAAGTTTGGGTTTGGATTCCATATTTGATTTATTCGTCATATTTAACCTTAATAATTAAGATAAAATAATTAACTTAATAATCTGTTCTAAAATTTATATAATAAAATAATAATTATAATTATTCTAAAAATCACTCCATATATTATTTAAATAATATATGACTATATTTTCATAGAAAATAGTTAAAAAAAACATTTTCACTCTAAAATTAATCATTATAAAAATATACTTTTTAATAATCAATTATTCTAAAATAAATTTACTTGTAAATAATCATGTAATAAATATATTTTTATTTACCACATAAATACATATATACATTATCTTGTACAAATTCTCATCCTTAAAATATATAAAAAAAAAGTATACACAAAATTTCTCATTTATTTATATAGAAAATATCGGGTTGTTACAAAAACGACTTTCTAGAACCTTCATTCCATACTCCGACTAGTACTCGCTACATTCTCACCTCCTGAGAAAAAAATAGAACAAAAGGAAAAGGGTGAGCTCAACTAGCCAAGTAAAGAACATTATGACTAAGATAATATAAAATAAATTATCGTTAGTCTTCAACAGGGAAAAATCTAATAGAATACAATAGACAACAAGTTTTAAATCAATATTCGCAGCGGAAATAATAATTCATTAGAAGAGTTAAGTAGAGAATGAAATCTACTATCTTCTATATATGAATTTAAAAGTTCATCGTCTATTTTTTATCCCTGTAACATCAATCATTATATATCTGGAATCAAATATTCATCTTTGCACTACAGGCCAAAGATATTCATCAGTTGGTCATGTTTATCTAAACACCTGTTCATCTTTGCACTACAGGCCAAATATATTCATCAGAAATCATTCATCATTGCACTACAGGCCAAAGATATTCAGTTATATCATCATTTTGGACAAAAAGAAGAAAATTTCATTTTTCGATGAATAGTGTCGTACTTGTGAATAGTGCCGTATACGTAAATAGTAATTCCGACACTAAAAGATAGAAATTTCACAAAAAAACATCATCATGCTTCGTGAATAGTATTCGTGAATAGTAACTCGTGAATAGTAACTCATGAATAGTAACCTCGACATGAAAAAGTCCCAAATTTGATAAAAAGTTCCAACAAATATTTCGACATAATGATATTGAAGAAAATAATATCATTTAAGAAGAAATAACATCCCTTACCTCAGTAAAATAGTACTTCTGGTTAGAATATCAGATATAGTGCTGAAGGAACTTGCACCGTATAGCAACACTCAAAATACAAAAATACTCACAAAATACGCTCGATATTATAGAGAGAGAAAGAGAGAGAAATCTTTAGTTTCTAGTGTGATTTTCAATTCTAACCTAAGCATCCTATTTATAGGAAAATATTTAGAACACCAAAGCAGAAAATTTAATATAATATTAATATATTATATAAAAATTCGTACGCACACCAAATCAGATCCAAATATCAGCCACCAATAGTTAACTAAATCAAAAAAATGTTTCTGTTATTAAAAATAATTAAAACTTTCAAAAATAAATTATTTCGGAACTTCGAAACTACAATAATTCATAATAAATAGCCCTTTTATCAGAAAATTTGAATCTCGCGTTTTTTTATAGAAAATTTAATTCTCTACAACTTTGCAGAAGAAAGTTTTTCCAAATTCTAAATAAAAATTGACCGAAATCCACAAACGGGTGATTTTACAAGCTATAATCAAATTTCAGTCAAGAAATGGGCCCACGGACATGTTTAGCATGTTTTAAATAACTTTTACAAAAAAAATACTCTTTCTTCTCATATACTCATATATCCCACATTCATTGTAAAAATATCATCATTATTATATTATAATAATATAATAAAATATTATTTTATCAGAAAAGATAAAATATCGATTTTCAACAATTGTCACTTTAAAAAAAATTTCTCCATCTATATCCACATAAAATAAATATTTTTCTCATCATATAAATCAATAATTAATTATTCTCAAATAATATTACCAAATCACAATACTGACAACCAGGCAGTTCCTAGGAAAGATGGGGCTTTTCAACAAGAATTTTTCCTTACTGGCGCGCAATTAGGTGACCAAACCTCTCCTTAGACAGAACTTTCTAGATATTGTCAATAATGTTATCTAATAATATTATTCAGATAATATGAAATATTGCTTCAATAATAAAAAAATACTGTGTAGTGACAATTATTAAAATAACAATAATATAAAATATCAACGTAGCAATTATTGAATCAATAAAATAAAATACTGAACAGTAATTACTATAAAAATTATTGAGTAATGACTTCTTACGTAAGAATCAATAATTGGTGCAATACCGTGTGCTATTGTGCAACAACGCGTATTACTGTGTTTTAACCACCGGGTATTTCAACAGTATTAACGGTAATAACTACGTCGTTATTTATAAATAACTTATACTTGTCATTTTCTTCATCCAATCGCTTTCCGTTATGGGCCCACAAAAGACTGCCCCGTCGTACGAATATTCCCCGACAGCAAGAATATTCCACGACCAAACGAATATTCCCCAACAACAATAAATATTTTATAACCACCTGCTTTTTTTGAAATATTTGCGCATTTTACCCATAACTAACCTCATTAATCAATTCAACCCTTACTATTTCAAAATAATAAATAGAGAAAATTAAATTTTATTTATTAATAATTTGGGGTCTTACACTTCCCAAGGTTTCTTAAGGCATAGATGCAATTTGGGTCATTGTTGATAGATTGACCAAGTCTGCTCATTTCTTACCTATACGAGGAACTTACACACTTGAATGTTTTGCTCGTATATACATAAATGAGATTGTAAGACTGCATGGTATGCCAGTATCCATAGTTTCTGATCGAGACCCAAGATTCACTTCACGGTTTTGGGTTAGTTTGTAAAAAGCTATGGCACGAATTTACGATTCAGTTCGGCATATCATCCTCAAACAAACGGGCAGTCGGAGAGGACTATTCAAACTCTTGAAGATTTATTAAGACTCTGTGTCCTTAACTTCAAAGGAAGTTGGGACAAGTTCTTGCTATTGGTGTAATTTTTCTACAACAACAGCTATCAAGAAAGTATTGGCATGGCTCCATTCGAGGCGTTGTATGGGCGCAAGTGTCGTTCTCCAGTATGCTGGGACAAGGTGGGTGAAGCAACATTGTTGGGACCGGAATTGGTACGTATGACTACGGAAAAGATTCAAATGATCCGACAACGTATAAAGACCTCACAAGATCGATAAAAGAGTTATGTTGATCTTCATCGAAAAGACGTGGAATTCAATGTTGGAGAGCATGTGTTGTTATGTGTGACACCATGGAAAGAAGTTACGAGATTTGAAAAAAGAGAAAACCTCAATCCTCGATTCATTGGCCCATTTGAAATACTTGACCGAGTAGGAACTGTGGCTTATAGACTCGCGTTACTGCCAGGTATGTCTCGTGTTCATAATGTTTTTTACATATCCATGTTACGTAAATATGTGGAAGACCCGAACCACGTTATTGAGTTAGAACCGGACGAAATAGCGGTAGATTTAACGTATGAAGAGGTTCCTGTTAAAATCTTGGATAAGAAGGAACATATTCTACGCTCCAAGGTTATACCTCAAGTCAAAGTTTTGTGGAGAAACCACGATGTTGAGGAAATGACCTGGGAGTTAGAATCTAAAATGAGATCAAGTTATCCTCACCTCTTCGTCATACTAGGTATGTACCCTAATTTCGAGGGCGAAATTTCATAAAAAAGGGAGGTTGTAAGACCCCAACTTTTTTGAATAAAGGTGAATTTTCTATAAATATTATTTTTGAATATTAAGGAGTGAATGTGATATAATGTTATAGTTGTGGGTAATATTTATAAATTTTACAATGTACGCAAGTGTTGTTATATTATATTCGATTAGTCGGGGAATATTCATTTTAATAGAAAATATTCGTACGACGGCACAATCATTGGTGGATCCCACTGCGAAATTATTATCGGAGTTAGAAAATGACATAAATAACTTTTTATAAAAGTTTTGGCGAAAGTTTTACCGTTAACTGTTGAAATACCCAGTGTTAAAAGTATAGTAATACGCGTGGTTGCATAGTAGCACGCGGTATTGATTATTGATGCTTACGTAAGAAGTCACTCAGTTATACTCAATTATTGCTACAGTAATTGCTGCATCATATCTCTCATATTATTGATTCAATTATTGTCACAGTATTATATGCATTATATTTTATATTATTAAATCAATAATTGAGACGATAAAAGTTATTAATATTATTATTTGCAATATTGACGATGTCTAGAAGTTCTGTCAAGGCGAGGTTTGGTCACCTAATTGCGTGCCAATAGGGAGAAATTTTTATTGGAAAGCCCCCTCTTTCCTGGGAATGACCTGGTCGTTAAATATTGCGAATTATAATAATGATGATATATGTTGTTAAAAATATTGAGGTGATTTTTATGAAGTATTTGTTGTAATTTTGCTTATTATATGGACCTCCATTTACCTATTTTTTAAAATAATCGAAAGGAAGTTATAAAGTATATATATATATATATATATATATATATATATATGTGTGTGTGTGTGTGTGTGTGTGTGTGTGTGTGTGTGTGTGTGTGTGTATAACATTTGGGTGGATGGGTGGTGGTGGTCCCGGTAGATAAAGTTAATTTGGCAGGATGCAATGTTTTTTTCCAAAGCTTGGACTTATTTGCCAAACTTTTCAAATCATGCATTATATTGATAACCTGTGAATTAGGATGCTTCCTAATTGGTTAAAGCTCCAAATTGGCATGTGTTAGTTTTCCTCATTGGCCAGCACCTTGAAAAGAAAATATTGATACGTTGGAACCGTGAACTTAGTCCGAATAATTACTGTGCGTCCATAATTTTTCTTAAATAGTATCTTTCTATTCTTCTATAAATAGGATGCTTAGTTAGAATTGAAAATCACACCAGAATCAGAGAATTCTTCTTTTATAATCTTGAGCATATTTCTTTAGAGTTTTAGAAAGCTTTAAGCGTAGAAAATTGTGAAAGTTTTCTTCAAGAATATCCCCGCTCTACCAGTTGGAATACTCTTCTTTTCAAGGTAAGGATATTATTTTTATTCAGTATTCATATGAAATAATATTTTTTTTCATATTCTGTAGTATGTAACTAATATTATTTCGTTTCAGATTTTGAATTCTATACTCATTTGGTTAAAGTTTTGGCTTCTATACTACATAAAATTAGTAGAATATCTTTAAAATTTGTGTTTCATCCAGTATCTTTTCATAAAAATATTATTCTAAGCATTCTTGATAAGTTTTAACTTTTTCATGTCGAAGTACTATTCATAAAGTACTATTCACGGGATACTATTCACTCAAGTACTATTCACCCGAGGTACTATTCATGATAACACTTGATTCGTTTTCGGTCCAAATTATTTTTGATACAATATTATTCTTGAATTTTACTCCACAAAGCAGTAGAGGTGGCAAACGAGCGGGAGGGCCCCGGGCCAGGCTGGGCTAAAATGGCCCGGGTTTTGGCGGGCTAGAAATGTGAGGCCCGTGCCCGCGGGCTTCTTCCTCTATTTTTTTTTTACAAAATTTTGCTACACCAAAAATAGTAATAATAATAAATATTAAAAATAATAAAATAATTTATAATAAGCAATAATTCTAATTACCTACATTAACTACATATCTCAATCAATTAAAATTTTAATCACTTTTTAACAAGAGTTTTGTTATACTATAATATATGTGTGAGAAAGATTAATATATATATATATGATCAATAGAAAGCAAGGCAACGGTAATATGATAAGTTGATAACAGCAACATGCCAACGGTAAAGAATAGAAGTAACAATAATAAAAATACAACAGTAGTCCTCAAGTAATTTGATAATATTCTATCAACAAAAGAATAAGCGTTCACTCTTATTATTTTCAAAGGGTTTGAACTCTTATTTATTTACAAGTCGTGTGTTCAGGCCTCATAACCCACAAGTATCACAATTTTGTTAAAAAATAAAAAAAAGTCGCGCGCCGCGGGCTGGGCAAAAAATGCCCACACTTTCATGGGCTAAACAACTGAAGCCCAACGCCCGGCCCGTGGCAGGCAGGCCGGCCCAGCCCGCGGGCCTGGGCTTCTTTTGCCAAGTCTACAAAGCAGTATCATGTTGACAATTTGGACATTATTGAATTCTGAATAAATTAAATTATAAATCTTTAAAAATTTATCATTTGCTTTCTTTTAATCGAATTCTTATATCATTGTCATCATCTTCATGCTTATATTATGTTGAAAGTCATCTGTGGCCTGTAGTGCATTGATAGACTTGGTATGATTATGACCAGGGATTATTTGGTATAATCATGACCGTAATGTTACAAATGATATGGTAAAAGTCATCATTGGCCCGTAGTGCATTGATGGACAGTTGTTGGCATGATCATAACCATTGATGAAAACACGAATATCCTTGGCCCGTAGTGCATGAATAATTTGTGATCGATATACTAATGAATATCTTTGGCCGTAGTGCAGGGATGATGTGGATTATTTATTAAGTTGAGTGTCAGCGATAAAATTGATGATAAATTCTTTTAAATTATAGAAGATAGTAGATATCATGCTCTACATGACTCTTCTAATGGATTGCTTATGCCGCTGCAGTTAAACTTGATGTTTATTATATTTTATCAGTTTAACATTGTTGAAAGCTAACGATAATTTATTCTGCATTATCTTAGTCATAATATTTCTTACTGGGCTAGTTGAGCTCACCCTTTGCTTTCATTGTTCTCTTCAGGAAACGAGAATATAGCTGGGACTAGTCGGGAAACGGAGTGATGGTCCAGATATTTGCATTAGTAGTCCTCACTATTCTGTAAAATAGTGTGATAATAATGTATTGAGGACTTATTTTGAGTTTTAATACTGTCTAGAAGACAATATTCGTATTAAAAATCTCAGTTTATGTTTTATCGTATTTTACACGACAGTTGTATTATTAAGTTGTATTTGAATTTTGTGTCATATATTTGACTACTCAAGATGGGTGATGTATACCTATTTTGGGGGCGTCACAGTCAGTTTGATTAAACAAAAAGATTTTTTAATATAATACACCAACCGCTACATGTAGCGGCTTGGTCCTTTATTTTTTTTAAAAGCATTTCCCCCATACATTGTCGTATAATAATAAAATAATAATATAATGTTTAAGCCGCAACAATTTGTAGTGGTTTACTCTATCAATCCCATGGTGTCCATATAATAAAAAAATTAGTATAATAATAATAATAATAAAATGTGAAACCCCAGATTTTATGAATAAAGATTTAATATTTTCAAAATATTTTTTTAAATATTATGTTGTGAATTTGAGATAATGTTATAGTTGTGGGTAGTATTTATAAATTTTGCAAAGTATCCAAGTTGTTGTATTATAATCGATTGGTCGGGGAATATTATTTTTGTCGGGAAATATTCGTACGACGACACAATTATTGGTGGACCCCACAACGGAATTATTGTCGGATTGAGAAAACGACAAAAATATTTTATGAAAATAACGGCGGAAGTTTTACCGTTAATACTGTTGAACTACTCGGTAGTTAAAGTACAGTAATACGTGTGGTTGCATAGCAGCATACGGTATTGATTATTGAGGCTTACGTGATAAGTCACTCAATTTTGTTTTATTGGTATTATTAATGTAATAAAACAGAAAAGCTTTTTATATAAAACAGAATACTTTTATAAAGTTATTCGTTTTATTAGGCTAATAGTAAAATCTTTTTATATAAAACAGAATACTTTTATAAAGTTATCTATTTTATTAGACAATAATTAGAATATATGATATTTTATTATGCAAAGTATTTGTATAGTGCCTGCATAGTGTTTGTATAGTAAAATCTTTTATAAAGTTATTCGTTTTATTAGATTATAAATAAAGTATATTATATTTTATTTAAAAAATTTTGCTTTAAATATGGACCGTCAGATTAAAGTAAATCAATCTGGACTGTTCATGAATTAGTTACTATTCAGTCCATTCTCTTATAAATAGAAACTCATTTCTTCATTATTTCTTACGAATTCACTGAAACTCTAGAGAGAGAAGTTATAGAGAGAAAGAAGAAAAGTATTCTGCTACTGCACTAGTCATATATCCAGTATTCTTCTTCTTAAGGTAAGGGGTATCTGTAAAACGTACCCAGCTTGACGCACTCAAGATGTCTTGGGAGAAGTTCCAAGAGCTATTCAATGACAAGTACTTTCCCGAAAGCATTCGTCACATGAAGGAGGTGGAATTTATTAAGTTAGAGCAAAACAACATGACCGTGTCGCAGTACGAAGCCAAGTTTGCCGAGTTATCCCGATTTGCGTCCCACTTGGTTGATAATGAAGAGAGAATGACGCAAATATTTTTAAGAGGTTTGAAGCCGGAGATACGTCAATATCTTATTTCTTATAAACTGTGTTTGTATTCAGATATTGTAAATATGGCTCAGTTAGTAGAGCGCGATAACGAGTCAACGCAACCAAAAGAGAGCAGCTGGCAAAATGATAATACCGGTGATAACAGTCATCAAAGCGGTGACAATAAAAATGGAGGGAATCAACATGCCAGAAATGGTAACCACTTCGGTGGTAATCATGGTCAAAACAATAAGAATGGACATTTCAAGAAGAGGAGATTCAACAATGATGGAAAGACGTCAGCATCAGCACCCGTTGTTAAAGAAGGAGAACGACCACCTATCATATGCTTCAAATGCGGAGGGGAGGGACACATCAGTCCAAACTGCGCGATGTCGTCCAAAGCATGCTATAATTGTGAAAGAGAAGGTCACTTAGCCCGATTTTATCGTTCACCGAAGACAAGTTCAGCTAGAATGGAGGCACCAAAGGATGTCCCAGACAAGCTAAAGCCAGTAGTTTAAGAGAGAGCATTTTTTTTTCGTGACGAGAAACTTGAATAAAATTATCACGGGTATGTTAGTCATAAACTCTTGCGAAGTCTATACCGTGTTAGATACCGGTTCTACTCACTCTTTTATTTCACCTAGTTGTGTTCAATGTTTGAAGTTAACTCCGGAGAAGTTAGACTTTGATATATCTGTTTAAACTCAGTTGGGAGAAACCTTCGTTACCTCCACTATTTATAAATCTTGTTCAAATCAACACTTTCACGTTACCTGTCTATCTTATCTCTTTGAAAATACTTGCATTGATGTGATTTTTGGAAACAATTGGTTAACTGCTCATTATGCTTTTCGTAAGGTTGTTAACTTTCTTATTCCTAACCAACCTATTATGCGAATTCAAGTAACCAAACCACTAAAGTCAATCGTTGTCATATCAAGCCATAAGTAAAGAGTCCCGAGCCTTTCGCTGATGACTTCCTTATGTGGAATGCACCGAACCCAGACTTTTCGTAGGAGACGTTGTGAATGACGATGGCAAGTTGATAGGTATCAATGTGACGTGTTATCCAAGTCTTGGATGAGGGTCACAGTTTTGAATGATATTTCTATTGTTAATAAATTTCCTGACGTATTCTTGAAGACTTCTTAGCCTACCCTAAAGCGTGAAATCGAATTTTGTATTAACCCCTGTATAAAACCCATTTCTTAAACCCTCAAATATTACTTCAACTAAAATGAATGTATCATACGCCAAAGACGTTGGCTCGAGCTGTTGAAGATTACAATCATACCATTCAATATCATCGTGGAAGAGTGAACGTGGTAGCTGACGCATTGAGTAGAAGATCATATGCGGGTACGAGTGCGATATTGTCAACGCAAAGACCCATTTCGTATAACTTACAAATGATGAAGATAGAGTTAAAGACTCTAGGGACCCACGTGAAGATAACGAATATACGATTAGAATCGACTTTAATCGATAAAGTTAAATCCGCTCAAGCTACATACTCAGAGCTGATGAATGTGAAGAAGAAGGTTCAAGAGGGCGTTATACTCGAAACAAGAATCAATGAAGAGTGGAAATCTCAACCCTCGATTTAATTGACCCATTTTAAATCCTCGATCGAGTAGGAACTGTGGCTTATAGACTCGTTTTACCGCCAAGTATGTCGCGTGTTCATAACATTTTTAACGTATTGATGTTACGTAAATATGTGGACGACCCGAACCACATTATTAATTTAGAACCGGACGAGATAACGGATAATTTAACGTATGAAGATGTACCTGTTAAAATCCTGGAATGTATTCAACACTCAAAGGTTATACCTCAAGAGTCAGAATCTGACGAAGTGTCCTCATCTGCTCGGCATACCAGGTACGTACGTAAATTTCGAGGGCGAAATTTCATAAGGAGGGGAGATTATGAAACCCCAGATTTTATGAATAAAGATTTAATTTTTTCGAAATATTTTTTTAAATATTATGGTGTGAATTTGAGATAATGTTATAGTTATGGGTAGTATTTATAAATTTTGTAAAGTATGCAAGTTGTTGTATTATATTCGATTGGTCGGAGAATATTATTTCTGTCGGGAAATATTCGTATGATGGCACGATTATTGGTGGACCCCACAACGAAATTATTGTCGGATTGAGAAAACGACAAAAATATTTTATGAAAATATCGGCGAAAGTTTTACCGTTAATACTGTTGAACTACTCGGTAGTAAAAGTACAGTAATACGTGTGATTGCATAGTAGCATACGGTATTGATTATTGAGGCTTACGTGATAAGTCACTCAATTTTGTTTTATTGGTATTATTAATGTAATAAAACAGAAAAGCTTTTTATATAAAACAGAATACTTTTATAAAGTTATTCGTTTTATTAGGCTAATAGTAAAATCTTTTTATATAAAACTGAATACTTTTATAAAGTTATCTGTTTTATTAAACAATAATTAGAATATATGATATTTTATTATGCATAGTGCCTGTATAGTGTTTGCATAGTAAAATCTTTTATAAAGTTATTCGTTTTATAAGATTATAAATAAAGTATATTATATTTTATTTAAAAGATTTTGCTTTAAATATGGACTGTCAGATTAAAGTAAATCAATCTGAACCGTTCATGAATTAGTTACTATTCAGTCCATTCTCCTATAAATAGAAGCTCATTCCTTCATTATTTCTTACGAATTCACTGAAACTCTAGAGAGAGAAGTTATAGAGAGAAAGAAAAAAAGTATTCTGCTACTGCACTAGTCATATATCCAGTATTCTTCTTCTTAAGGTAAGGGGTATTATTTCTTTTGTATTCATGACGAGAACTTCTGCTATTCTATTATTTATTATTCTGTTGGAATAACATGTATACACGGGCTACCCTATACTTGGTGAAATTCTTCTGTTATTCCATTCTTTATTATTCTGTTGGAACATCCTGTCTGTGCGTTTACGCCGGACCTGGTTCCATTATTTATTATTCTGTCGGAATATCCTGTCTGTGTGTTTACGCCGGACCTGGTTCCATTATCTATTATTCTGTCGAAATATCCTGTCTGTGCGTTTACGCCGGACCTGGTTCCATTATTTATTATTCTGTCGGAATATCCTGTCAGTGCGTTTACGCATGACCTGGTTCCGTTATTTATTATTATGTTGGAATAACCTATCTGTGCAGCCCATCGCATGCCTGGTGATTTCTTTTGTTATTCCATTCTTTATTATACTCAGTTGGTTAAAGTTTTGACTTTTATACTCCATGAAATTAGTGGAATATCCTTGATATTTGCGCTTCATCCAGTATATTTTCATGAAAATATTCTTCTGAGCATTCTTGAATTTTACTGCACAAAGTAATAGCATGTTGACAATTTGGACGTTATTGGTTCTTGGATTAATTATTTCTTGAACGTGTTTTATTGAATTCTTATATCATTGTCATCATCCTCATGTTTATATTTTGTTGAAAGTCATCTATGGCATGTAGTGCATAGATGGACTTGGTATGATTATAACCAGGGATTATTCGGTGTAATCATGACCGTAATGTTACAAATGATGTGGTAAAAGTCCTCATTGGCCCGTAGTGCATTGATGGACAGTTGTTGGCATGATCATGACCATTGATGAATACACGAATATCCTTGGCTGTGATGCATGGATAATTTGTGGTTGTGATACTAATGAATATCCTTGGCTGCAGTGCAGGGATGATGTAGATTATTTATTAAGCTGAGTCTCAGCGATAAAAGTGATGAAAAACTTTTTGAATCATAAAAGATAGTAGATTTTATTCTCTACTTGACTCTTTTAATGGATTGCTTGTTCCGCTACAGTTAAACTTGATGTTTGTTATATTTTATCAGTTTAACACTGTTGAAGGCTAACGATAATTTATTCTGCATTATCTTAGTCATAATATTTCTTACTAGGCTTGTTGAGCTCACCCTTTTGCTTTCATTGTTCTCTTCAGGAAATGAGAACGTAGCGGGGACTAGTCGGGGAACGGAGTGACGATTCAGAGGATAGCATTAGTAGTCCTCACTATTCTATGAAATAGTGTGATAATAAATGTATTGAGAACTTATTTTGAGTTTGAATCCTGTTTAGAAGAAAGTGTTGTATTTAAACTCACAGCTCTCTTGTCGTATATTAACGATTGTATTTGTATTTTGTACCATGTATTTGGCGACTCAGAATAGGTGATGTATACCTATTTTGGGGGCGTCACATAAAATAATAATAATAAGGGTTATATGTATATACACAGCTGTGTATTACACAGTAGGGCTATATATGGCGACGGATTTTTTGGGCTATGGCGATGGTTCACCCGTCGTCATAACCCAGATAACTATGGCGATGGGTGAAACCATCGCTATAGCCCAAAAAATCGTCGTCATAACCTACTGTGTAATACACAGTTGTGTACAAATATTTTTCCCTAATAATAATAATAGGAATTGCTGAATAATAATCTTTGTCCCGCTATTAAATTATTTTTTTTAAAGCATTTCCCCCCACTATAGTCATGACTCAGCTCATTTGACAAACTTAAAAATAAAAAATAAGCCCGGCCGCTACGAGCTGTGCCGGCTTACAATAAAAAAATAATAATCTTATTGCCTTTAAAATCACGCTGACGTGACTTTTTCGAATTATTTCCAAAAATAATTTTTCTTCCCCTAATTCAAACTCGCAGCCTCACGCTTCAAACCCTCGTCATATGATCACCTGAACACCACGAGTCTAGCTATTCATTTCTCACAAAGACTAGTCTTTATATTAAAACATTATATTTCCCCCAAAATTATAGAATAAGATATTTTCTCTTGTATTAATATTTATTTCTATATTAATATTAATAATAAAGTGGGTTTGTTATAATAGTGAAATGTTAATTATTATTATTATTATTATTATTATTATTATTATTAATTTGTATACTCACTTTGTGTTGAAAAAGTTAAGTATCTTTTAAGAAAAAAGGGAGAATGATTATTATTATTAATATTAATAATACTAATAATATTCTTAATATTAATATTAATATTAATATAAAAAATAATAATATTAATAACATTGCATAATAATATTAATGTTAATGTTTATTATTATAACATCGCATTTCCCCCAAAATCATACATGATGATAAAAGATTATAATAATTTATTATATTAATCTTAATATCCACTTTTATATTAATATTAATAATTAAGAATATTATTATATGAAGTCATGCTCCTTTATGAACTCTGTCCATTGAATATTATGAAATAAAAGTACGTAGTTAGTATTTCATATTTGATTTTGTAAATATTTTACGTGATTAAATAATATTAATATTACTAAGTTATGAATTTGAAAATCCCATACAGTTCAACCAAATAGATATTTTTATTTGTTAATGAAAAAATGGAGGAAGGAGATGAGAGAGAGAGAGAGGAAAGAGGAAGAAAAGGAAAAAGATTTTTTTTATTAATTTTTATTTTTGACACGTGTCAGCCACATCTAAAATAAATTAACATCTGTTTGTTTACCTGCATTTTTTTAACGAGAATGATATATTTGAGCTTCGTTTTATAACGTTAAGTGTACTTTTAGAAAAAAGAAATTTAGAATGAAAGTGAGATTTCAGGAAAAACATCACAGACATTTTTGAATCTTTGCCTTAGCAATAATTAATAACTACTAACCTTGTCTTTGGTATTTCTGATCATACAATTTAGCTAACAACATGTACTTATTTATCTTAATGAATGAAAACAACAACCTCCTCGAACAATTTTACACAACTTAATAAATGTTAAAAAAATCTATTTAAGAGATAAATAAACACGTAAAGCAACTAAAGGGTTCGTCCTAAGGACTAAACACCTATATAAAATAAACAAACAGAACTGAACACCTAAACAAAATATTGCTAAGAATTCGTTGTTTTCCATAAAAAAGGTTGTTCGCTCCCAAGAGCTGAACAAATTCCATCGAACACCATTAAAAAAGATGTTCGTTCACTGAACTGAACATAAACCACCAAACTCCATTAAAAAGATGCTCGTTCACTGAACTGAACATAAACCACCGAAATCTGTTTAATATGTTCGCCCCCCATGTACTGAACATCCAACCGAACACTAAAAATATTGTTCGCCCCTAGAGGCTGAACAAATTCCACCGAACATCAAAAATACTGTTCGCCCCCAGGGACACCAAAACGTATAAGCTAACATTTGAGCCTGAAAGGGCGGAGGACACTACAATATTGTCAAAGATTTTGAACAAGTTGAATTCAGTAATTCTGTCTTGTCCTTTTTTTCATGCATGAGTAAGGTTGTAAAATAAATAAACAGTTCGGACTTGATTCATACTCGCTCGACTAAGAGTTTGATTTGAACACGACTCGAAATATAAATGATTTAAATATGAGCAAATTTTAAATTTCATATTCGTTAGAATTTGATGCGAATTTCAAATTGAACAGTAAGGACGAACGAATTTCAAATTAATTTAAAAAACACTAGCTAATAACTTTTAGATAATCAAAATTAGAAGCTAATTTCTAAAGTAGAAGCAAAAGCTAATAATGGAAAAACAGGGACAAATAGGGCTAAATATACTAACTTTTCAAATAACTCGAGCGCAAATAAGAACACATATCAAATAACTGAAACAATTTAATAATCCTTTCGGCTGGCACAGGGGCGATCTAGCCACAAAGTTCAGTATGATCAAATTCAATTTTTTTTTTGTTAAGAATAAAAATTATAACTATATATATATATATATATATATATATATATATATATATATATATATTTATAATTTTCTTATAATAAAAATATTAGAATGATTTTTTTAATCAACAATTTTTTTTTATTAAAAACTCAATATAGTACAAATGTTACAAATTCAAAAGAGTTGGATAAGGCCACGCGGAATAAAGAAAACTAGGTAAATAGTCTTAGAATTTTAGCACCTTATCTTTGTCTTTGAATTTTAATTTGATGATAAAAGAATAGGAAGCAAATGAAAATAAAAGAAGATAATATCAATTTTGTAACAGAAGAGAATTTTTTTTTTAATGCCCCTTCTCCAAGCGTAGATCCGCCCCTGGGCTGCCACTAATCTTTGATTAAACTACAGTTGGATTCTCTTTATTTATGCCTTCAATGAGCTAAATTTTAGTCCATTTGTTGAACCTCGTAAGTAACAACAGACTCCCCGCCTGGCAGAATAAGCCGCAGATTAATCCCATCCATAATCCCTATATGCCACATCAACAAAAACAGGAAAAACAAAAAACAATGTTAATGTTAGGAGGTATTATTACCGCCAAGCCAAACAAATAAAACCTAAATATTTATATGGACATGGCGAACGCCCAAGGAGAATCCTCCACCAAGACAAGCCCAAGTGCCCCAGGAACCCAAGGCTAAGGTACACACACAAACACAAGTGCATATATTTTTATTATGTAATACTCCTATCTAAAAGTATAAATATTAATTTAACTAATATAACTATTTGGGGCGGGTACGGAGCAGAGATTGGGGCGGCAAAAGCAAATATCTACCCCACCCCACCCCACCCCACCCTACCCTCATATATAACTATTCGATGATTCTCCATTCCCGGCCCTATCACCGGTCAAAGTCAAAAACTATCATCTAAATTTAGTATTCTATTTTTGTATCTAATCTTTTGTCACCAAAGCATTATTGAATCACTAAACATTATAGAATACGTGTCCCTCATATAGTCATATTAGTTGATGCCTTTATACACTTGTACTTATATTTGTACTTATTCCTATATCGGAAAGTTTGTTTCTCGATAGCAACCCAAGTTGGAGGCCACAAAGTTCCGGGGACATACAAAATATGACATTAACGGTTAAAAATGTAAATGATATACTCCCTCTGTCCCTATTTAAATGACGTTTTAGAGATGGACACAAGAATTAAGATAATAATTGGTAAGTATTAAATATAGTACTCAATTGTCTATAATACCCTTAAATCATTAATTTATAATAGCACACGAGTTTAAAGTACCAAAAAAATAGGTAGAGTAATGATGGGTAATTTTAGAAAAATTATCATTAATTCTCCTAAATTTGAACGAACGTCAATTAATTAGGGACAAATAAAATACTCTAAAACGTCATTTAAATAGGGACGGAGGGAGCACAATATATATGTTTATCATATCATATATTTTCTTGAGCTATGTTACCTTCACATATAGTTTCAACACAAATCCGAGAACTGCTGCAATTGGCATTCCAATGAGATAGAACATTGCTGAATTAATGCACACCACAAGATGCTGCCAACCGCATCCCCTTGCGACACCTGTAGATTTTAAGTCAATTCCGGTGAAATATTAAGAAAAATCTCCAAATATATATATATACATGCTAATATTGAATGGAAACTGTTAAAATTACCTGATAAGATTCCTTGAATAGAATCGAGTATTATGGAAATTACAAGTAGGGGTGTCATTGAAGCAAAATTCTCTATCACAACAGAGCTATCACTGAAGAAACCAGCATAAATATCATGACCAAAGCCTAGAGCCAAAACAACCACAAGAGCCAGAGCTATAGAGAGTTTAAGACTAACGGTCATCGCATGCTTGGCTCGACCAGGATTGCCTGCTCCTAAGTCGTTCGAAACCCTTGTGCTGTTTAAGTTTAAGTTTTTCATTAATTTCAACTAATGAACAGAATTATAATAGAGCAGTTAGAAGAAAAAGAAGATTGTTCTATACTTGGTAATCTATCTAACCTTGCAGCCGCGCTAAGACCATAAGTAAAATTGTAGGCTATTGCTTCTGTATTCACACTACAATATATAAAATCCCAAGTTAGTACTACTTTTTATAAACATTAGAACAAGCCTAGAAAATTTGACATAACAAAATTATGGAAATCAAAAGAACTCTTACCACATTGCAACTAATGAAATGGTTATATCAGAGTTTGGCATTAATCCTGCTAGTAACACAAGAATCTCAAATGCCCAATCTTCTAAACTGCCAAAAATGTATAACTAGATTGTCGTTAGCTTATACAAAACAATGAATCATTAGGTAGCAAGTGGAGAGGCCCCTCAAATATATATAATGAGTTTCCAGGTCTAATTAATCCGATGAATTTCAACAATCCCCTTGCGTGGACAACCTATATGGGTAGCACGGAGCATGTGGGCCCCTATTATGTCTGTGGGACACAATACACAATACATGAAGAGATAACCTCAACTCTGATACTATGTCGAAGCTGTTATCTGTAATATATAGTATTATTTAATATATATATATATATATATATATATATATATATATATGATAAAAACAGAACATGATTTTATATAAATATAACACAGAAAATATTAATAAATAAATCCAAGTCATTTGAATTCACAAAGTTTCCTTAAAGCAAATTTATTCCCCCACAGATGCTAAGGGTTAATTGAATAATTGCTTCCCAAGATAAAACGGATTTCAATTCTTAATTAGTAGCATTACAAAATTAAGAATTTATCGAACCAATTTATATGTTATGCACTGAACTAATAGTTATTATGCATGAAAATTAATGCATGTATATACTTACACAAAATGGGGAAATATGCAGAACGGGATAAGAGAAACGGAACGAGACTGCAACACTTTTGCAGAGAACGAGATTCTGCATAAAGGACTTTCGCAAAAACAGAACGGGAACAGGAATTGCAGAACGGGGAAGGAACGGGATTTTATAGGGAAGGAACGGGAATTGCAAAATTGTGGAACGGAACTCTGTTTTACAGAACAGAACGGAACGTAAATCTCTAGCACAGAAACGGGACGGGAAAAAACTTATTTCTTAAATGCTTCCTATACCGTTTAGTTATAGAAAAAATTCGTGACCGTTATTTCTGTTGGGATATTTCACATGAATCCCACATCGGATAAATTCAAGAGTGTAGATGAGTTAATAAGTATGTTAGAATCTCAACCTAATAGGTTAACCTTTTAGGTAAGGAGGTGGTCCAACATGCTTATTGGGCCCGTTTACACAGGTGTGCGCTGCATGATGATGAATTGGTGTGGGATGGATCGTACAATTCTGCTACAAAATGGTATCCAGAGCTCATATGGTTCGATGGGGGCCCAAGAACAAACTCCAAGGTACGAGGGGCGAAGGTACAATTCGCAAGGCCTTCGTGGGTGGAGTAAATAGAGTTGAATCAGGTGGAGCACGGGATGATTTGAGTCCGGGTGGAGCAGGCTTAGGAAGGCTCACGTTTGCCCCGGACATGGTGGAGTAATATTAGAGTCAAGCAAAGCTCTTGAAGGACTCAAAGGTGAAGTATTTGAATCGGGTGGAGCAGGGCTCGGATGGCTCTAGGAAAACTGCTGAGACACGTTTGCTGCTGGCGTGATGTAGTATTAGAGTCGAGCAGAAAGCTCTTGAAGGATTCAAATAAGGCGTGCTTAAAGGATTCAAAGAAGGCGTGCTTAATGATGAAAATACTCAAGTATGATACTTGTGATGAGTATTCAAGTGAAAGATGGAGATTGTTGGGATATTTCACATGAATCCCACATCGGATAAATTCAAGAGTGTAGATGGGTTAATAAGTATGTTATAATCTCAACCTAATAGGTTAACCTTTTAGGTAAGGAGGTAGTCCAACATACTTATTGGGCCCGTTTACACAAGTGTGCGCTGCATGATGATGAATTGATGTGGGATGGATCTGTTGGCGTGTAACCGTCGTCAAAACGACGTAGTATTGTGATGATATTTATTAAACAAATTTTGTCTAAAAATATATATCACGAACCCGCCCGTCACGATCACGACCCGACCCAAGTCAATTTTCTCATTCAAATCTCATTTCCAACAGAAGCATCCAACTTAAAACAAATTTGTGGTAAGTTAAGAGGCCCCTGAAGTATACATAATTTATATAATGAGTTTCCAGATCTAATTTATCCGACTATGAATCTTAAGTCGTAACGTATATTTTATATTTTTGCATTTGGCTTGTTCCGAATAAGAACTAGAACTGGAATAACATTATACAAGTCATAACTACTTGTAGTATCGGTAAGTCTATGCTTGAAGTTTAAATTATTGGATACACTAAAAACAAGAAAGAAGAGTTAAGAGTTGATTACTAACCACGCCATAGCTGCAGAAGGGAGAGCCAGCTTTAAGTTACCAATGACGTAATAGAAGGACTCTAAAGAAAATCCTTGCCACGTTTTCTTAAATTTCTCCACACAAAGTACACAAGTAGCCAACATAAGAACCGATATCCACAGAGAAATCGAAGCTGCTAATGGAGCTCCTTTGAATCCGAGACTAGTCCAATGAACTAAAGCATATGTTGTACCAATATGAATGAGCAATGGGATCACAGAACAGACAACCAGTGGCATGACTACAGATTGTGTTTGAAGAAACTTGAAGATGTTATTCAATAAACCGTAGGCAAATAATCCTGGTATAAGGCACTTGATATAAAGAGCAGCTGTCTTTGATATTTGAGGATCTTGATGAAGTAATACAAGAATTGGTTCAGTATATACCCAAATGATGGATATGATAACAGAGAAACAAATTGAAATGATGCTAGATGCCTGTAGATATATTCCCAACATCTTATATATTTTTGCACCAAATCCTTGCCCACATAGCGTCTCAAGTGCACCGCTTAAGCCAGTCTAAAATTTATCAACAGAATGTAGAAATTCAAATCAATCAAACGGTATAATAAACTAAGCATAAGAAACACTAGTACAGGAAACATGAAAATAATCATTTGATTTCGAACATTCATTGATTTATGAGTTCCTGAATTATTTACAATAAATTTGTCAGTAGCCTATATAAATCGAAGTTAATTCTTCGCATATTGTAGAAGAGCTGGATTATGTTTGTTTTTTTTGTATAAAAACGAGAAAAGAGTAGAACTATAAAGGTACCATGATGGAGTGATTTATGTACTCCTATCTGATCAACTGTATTTTGAAATGGAAAGGTTAGTGGCAAAGCAATGCACAAATCTACTTTTTTCGACCCTAAAATTTCAAGAATTATATCATAACCATATCAAGTGATCAACAATGTCATGAATTCGGCATTTTCCCAATAATTTGAACAAGAAGTTGACAGGGCTTCATACTTCAAGATTTCCATGACACGAGAAATTGAGTGTATAATTGGTTACACAGCTTTTTGGGGTTGGGGTTGGGGTTGGGTTGGGTTGGGGGGGGTGAGTTTGGAACATTTTTAAGTCCAAATTTAGATGTAGGTTCTTTTTAGTCGTACACTTTAGTTTTAAACTCAGAAAATTTGATGTAGTTTGAATTAGGATCCTCTCCGTTTCAAATGAATTGAAGATCGAGACTATAAATGTATAAATGTGACATCATGATGACAGGAGAGATGATGATAAAAAATATACAAAAGAGTTTTCATTTCATTTGAAGTGGATTCAATCGTAGTAGTAGTATATATACCGTCACTATTTAACTACTTTCAACAAATTTTAAAGTATGTCCGGAAAAAAGATTATATCAGCACATGCATGTCCCATTCTATATATTGTAAGTACAAGTACGTAAATAAAAATTAATTATAATAAATTGTAATTAATTTTACGATGAAAGAGAAACCGGTAACGGTGGCCCAAGAGTTGGCGAGACTGGAGGAGGCAAGCTCCAGCTGACCGAGGTGACTGGCGAACATGACGGAGACTAAAGGGATGAAGTCCAAAGACAGGATTGTTATTATCATCGGCAAAGAAAACAATGCCTGCCCTTTCCCTTCCTCTACATCTAACAACTTTTTCCACCATCTATTTCTATTTTCCTCTCCTTCAACTAATTCACTTTCTCTCTCATGCCCAACACCATCGCTGTAGTAGCCTTCTAGCAATAGCAAAGCTCTACTACTATTCTCGGAAAAACTACTCACCGGGATTGATTCCATACTTAATTTCTTCTTCCAAAAGGAAAGGAAAGGAATTGAAAACAACTAGCTACTATTTTCCTTCCAATTCCATTGCTCTCCTCCTTTCCTTTCCTATCCTATCCTATCCTATCCCTCTTTAAATTCCCAACACAAAAACCCACAAACAACAACTCTCTCTCTCTCTATATATATATATATATATATATATATATAGGTCAAGAGCATTCTCCTTAAATAGCATTCCTCTTTAAATAACACTCTTTTATTAAAACAACGTCGTTTTGGAGGGACACGATGTCATAAAACGACGTTGTTTTAATAAAAAAGTGCTATTTAAGGAGGAATGCTATTTAAGAAGAATGCTCTTAATCTTTACCGTATATATATATATATATATATATATATATATATATATATATATATTAGTATACCTTCTCTGATTTTACAATATTAGTTACACAAAAAATTTTATATAAATATTGTAAAAACGAGAATAAAAAAAATAAGACCTATTATTAAATATTTTATATATTTTTATTAATATACAATATTAGTGTTATTCCTCACCATATCTTATCGTTGTGTAGTAGACCCCTATAAATTATTAGCGTAAAAATATTTTACTCATTTTGTTTTAAAATTAAAAATATATTTTGATTTTTATAAGTCAATTTATGAAATTCTAAAATTCAAAATTAATATGAATTTATTTAGTTTTGATACAAACAATTATAATAGTTGTATGCTAACTAACTATGAAGTACTGCTAATTACTATCATCTCTATTGTTAATTTTCAAAACTTTAAAATTATATCAATTTTGAGTTTTAAGATTTTATAAATTGACTCTAAAAAGTCAAAATTTATCTCTAGTTTTGGAACAGATGGAGTAATTTTAAGTTAGTTTTTCACTTTTAATTATACTCTATCCGCTTCAAATTATATGATCATTATTAATTTTTGAAAGTTAATTTAAAATATTTTCAAACTCAAAATTGACATAACTCATTTAAAAAATATGAAATAATAAAATTAGCCATAAGTAATGTTTTTTAGATAATTTATAATATTCATCATTGTCTTGATTAAAATTAAAAGAATTTAGGTCAATTATAAGTTTAAAAATCTCTTAAATTAACTTTCCTATATACTCCCTTAATTTTATTATATAAAAAATATCTTTTATAATATCACTTTAGTATTTGGTTTTCTAATATTATTTAGGTCCTTTAGCCCTCCAGAAAGAAAGAGGACTATGTTCTCAAGTTTTTACATTTTAATATACAAACAAATTATATAACCAAAAAAAAAATTATTGGCACCCTACGGACCATGATTTTACGAAACTATATATATATATATATATATATATATATATATATATATATGAAAATAATCTTACAAAACTACCAAATTCCTTTTCTTTTTCTTTTTTTGTTGTAAAATTGTCACTACTTAATTTTTATTAAAAAGTAATTACTCCTTTGGTTCATTTTTATTCGTCTTTTATATATGTTATATTTAGATTGGAGTAATGAAGTTGGGAATAGAACGACTCATTCATATAGAATGAAAAAAATTATGTTTAGTTGTGATTGGAATGAAAAAAATTGTGTTTGGTTCCTTCAGAGCTGGCCGAGAGTTCATATGGAATAATTCATTCCAACTAGAATGGAATCGTGAATCATTCTACTTTGTATTTCATTCCTTCAATCTAAACGTGGCATTAGAGAGTAAAATTTATTCTTTTTTTATTTCTCATTTATAGGTTTCAAGAAAGTATTAATGACTTAGTTTATTATATTATCCTTACAGTAAATATTAGTTTGTTTATCTTTTTCTCTTTTTTATCATGAATTTTGAAAGGTAATATTGAGATATAATACTCATTTAAATCAATTGACAAAGAACTAATTGTAGTATTTTTTTTTAATTTTTGTGTTTATCTTTAAAATATTAATTAAAAAGGAATGAAAATAACAAATAAGTATCCCCATGCAGACAATTTATTGTACCAATCAATTGGCTGACAAAAGTTGTAAGACCCCGAATTTTATGAGATAAAAGTATTCAATTTTTCTTATAATTACTATTCAGTAAATGGTTAAATTGATAAATGTTAAAGTTAAGGGTGATTATAAAATATTCGTTGTTGTCGGGGAATATTCGTTTGGTCGTGGAATATTTTTTCTGTCGGGGAATATTCGTACGACGGCGCAGCCATTTGTGGGCCCCATAACAGAATAACTGTCGGATGAAAATAACGACAAAAATTGAGTTTTTATAATTAACGGCGTAGTTGTTACCGTTAACACTGTTGGAATAGCCGGTGGTTAAAATACAGTAATACACGTTATTGCACAGTAGCACACGGTATTGCACAGTATTTTTGAAATTATTGATTCTTACGTAAGAAGGCACTACTAAATAATTGTCACAGTAATTACTGTTTAATATTTTATTTTATTGATTCAATAATTGCTGCGTTGATATTTTATATAATTATTGTTCAATAATTATCACTGCACAGTATTTCCCATTATCAGATCAATAATTTATATTATTTAAATAATATTATTAGATAGCATTATTGGTAATGTCTAGAAAGTTCTGTCCAAGGAGAGGTTTGGTCATCTAATTGCGCGCCAGTAAGGAGAAATCCTTATTGGAAAGCCTCCTCTTTCCTGGGAACAGTCTGGTTGCCATAAATGTGATTCTGTAATATTATTTGTGAATAATTAATTATTGATTCATATGATAAGAAAATATTTATTTTATGTCGATATAAATGAGAGATATATTTTTGTGGTTAAAAATGAAGGAGTTAATGTTGAGGTGTTTTATCTGTATTTTTGTCGGAACAGAGGTATTGAAAATTAAATTAGGGTTTTTGAGATATTTTGCGGGGGTTATAATTTTTAATCCGACCGTTGGATCGTGTTAATATTTAGATATGTTATACATATATAAGTTGAGTATATATCCACAAATTTTGAACCGTTAAAAATGAACGTATGATTTGTTATGAATTTTACGAGATGACTGGTTCAGAAATTGTTGAATTTTCGAAGTTAATCATTTTGGTGAAAAATTCTAGAATTGGTGGGTCCCACTCTTGGTTGGTGAAGAAAAAATGTGCTGAGATTTTTATTCAAATGTGGTGGGTGGGAATAGTAGCAGGTAAAGCCATCAGGTAGCAGGTCAAGTCTGCTTCGGCGTGCTAATATTTTCTTATAAATAGAGGGCTAAGTTAGAATTGAAAATCACACCAGAATTCATAAGCTTTCTCTCTCTTTCTCTCTCTATATTATGAAGCATATTTTGTAAGTATTTAGATACTTTGAGAGTTGATATTCAGTGCAAGTTTCCTTCGACTTTGCATTGCAGTCAGAAATACTGCACTTTTGAGATAAGGGATAGTAAGGGATAGTAAGGAATTTTAAGGGTTATTATGTTTTTCAGTTCGTAATTCTTCTGACCTTCAAAAATTCTGGAAAAATTTAAACTGATAATTTGATGAGTTTTGTTGATTGTGTCCAAAAATGGCGATTTTTGGATGTATAGATTAGGAGTTATGGATTTTATGAGAAAAGACTATTTTAAAAGTAACCGCTTATAATTCTTTGTGGTTAACTCCAAAATTGATGAAATTTTTATTAGGGGTACATTTATATGATAGAAGTATACTCTGTAAATTTTAGAATTTTTGGACAAAAGTTCAATTTTTGATAAATGTCTAAATATTTGACTGTTTTAGTCATATGAAAAATAGTAAATGAATTTTAAAAATTCTGAGAAAAATATATGTTCAATATGGACTATATTCTGCTAAATTTCAGAAAAAAAATATTTTTAGAGCTGATTTGGTATTTTTCATGAAAATAGACTAGTTATGAGTAAATGAATTAAATATGTTATGTGAAGTAAGAAAATTGAAAAATATGATTTTATGGCTTAAGAATCATATATGTGGTATAGGCAGATTTTTGATGAGAGTTTTGGTTATTGGTGATGAAATCTTATGAGTTTGGCATTTTATGATGATTAAATGCATTAATTAGTAAAGTGTAAACAATTAAAATAAATTGTTTATAAGTTTAAAGAAATGTTATTCTTTCAATATCATTATACCGAAATATTGGTATGGATTTTATTGTGAAATTTTTACCTTTTTGAGTCGGGGTTACTACTCATGAGTTACTATTCACGAGTTACTGTTCACGAAAAAAAATTAGTTTCTTTTTGTGACCAAATTATCGTTGATTTATGATTGTTGCTCTTGAAAATAAATGCAGTTGTTGATAATATTATTTTTATTATCATATATAACATTTTTATAACCTTGATGTTGAAATTCTCTTTCGCTTAAGTGTAAAGATGGGTAAATTATTGGTATGATCATAACTATGGGTTCTCTTTGGCCAGTAGTACAAAGTTAAATTTTTGACTGGTATGATCATGACCATTAAATTTATAATTGAATATCTTTAGCTTAAGTGCAAAGGTGAAATGATCAACATGGTTATAATTATTGTTTATATAAATTCTGAAATGATTATATATTTCTTTGAGATATTAATATATTTGGCCTATAATGTAAATATGAACTGTTGAGGAATATCTTTGGCCTGTAGTGCAAAGATGAATTGTTGATGAATATCTTTGGCCGTAGTGCAAAGATGAATTATTGATGAATATCTTTGGCCTATAGTGCAAAGATGAACTGTTGTTGAATATCTTTGGCCTGTAGTGCAAAGATGGTCTGTTGATGAATATCTTTGGCCTGTAGTGCAAAGATGAATTATTGATGAATATCTTTGGCCGTAGTGCGAAGATGGATTTATTAACATGATTATGAACAGGAACTGTGATTTGGTATAACCATGATCTTTGATGTTTCAGGTAAAGACAGGTAATGAAAATATTCTTCGTCCTGGGTGCGAAAAAAAATTTAGAATCACAATTATGATTATGAGTTATTCATATGATTCTGGAAAGAAACTGTTGAGTGATGTTACAGGGATAAAACATTGTTGGTGGATTTTTAACATGGAGAAGATAACAGACTTTATGTCTATTTGACTCTTCTAATGGATTGCTCGTTCCGCTGCAACTATGGTTGAAATTTTTATCATCTACCATATGTTCTAAATCTCTGATTTATTACTGATGAAGACTATTGATAATTTATTTATCTTTAGTCATGATAATATTTACTGGGCTTGTTGTGCTCACCCTTTTGTTTCACAATTCCTTTCAGGTAATAAGAGTGTAGTTGGGTCGAGCGGGGGTAACAATGGAATAGAATGGTGGTCATCATTTAGTAGTTATATTTGGTAAAGAAAATAGGGTGAGGCGAACCCAACGTTGGAAGGGTTGTGATCATCCACTTGTTGAGTATCTTTACGAGCACTACCTATATAATCTTGGTGTTTGTTTGAAGTATAATTTTCAATTAGAGACAGTTGAGATAATGATATGTCAAGAGAAGACTCACCATTGGGAAGAATATGATAGTAAATTTCTCGTTTTTCTTTGGGGTCTATTGGGTTAACCAAGGATAATTCTGTGGCCATATAATATCTATCATAACCTAGACGCAAGACCTCCCATGTACGAAGGTTTCCTTGAGCACTTCCCAAAGATTCTAATTTCTAAAACAGTTTTTGACTATACATTTATGTAAGGTGTCATTGTGAGGTGTTGTCCACGGTTGGGGACATGAGTCACATTTGGTATATATTTGTATCCAAACTCACATCATATATGTTGTTGTATTTTGCACGACAATTGTTGTAATAAAGTTGTAGTTGTTTTCTGTACCATGTATTTGGCGACTCAGGATAGGTTGGATGGTATGGACCTATTTTGGGGTCGTCACAAAAGTGACAATAATAATAATAGTACTATAAGTTGTTGTACCGGTAGAATTTATCACTATAAAAGGAATTAATTGCATTCCAATGCCATTCCCATACGGCAAATCGGCAATGAACAAAAAATTTATTGGACATGAATATTGAATATTTTTAATTTATTTTTTTTACTTGTAATTCTCAAAAAAAATGTATATTATTTATTTTAAAAGAAATTTTTATAAAATATAATGTTTTAGGTATAATTTGGATACATATATAATAATATAGTTGTATAGTCTGTATAACCCTATTTTTTGTATGTGTATTCAAATTACACCTAAAATATTATAATTTGTAAAAATTCTAGTTGAAATAAATATTATATATTTTTTGAAAGTCACAAACAAAATAAAATAAAAAATATCCATTAAACATATCCATGTAGAAGGACTCCTCCTACATAGATAAGTTCAAAACATAAAAACAAGAATAATTCTGGGGGGGACCGGTCGTGGTGACCAAGTGATGTGGATGTGCCACATGAGCATCAGTAGAGAACAAATTAAAATCTTGAATGCATGTGATTTCTTTGCTACTTAAACTATTACGATACAGTAAAATATTATTTCAAATAATATAATACATTTAGGTACCTAAATTCGATAAAATTGAGCAATTAAAATATAAATAGTTAGTATATTTTAATAAATTATATTATATGAGTAAAATAATATTTAAACTTAAAAAGTTATTTGATAACTAAAAATTATTTGAATGACTTTTAAATTTAAATAGGTAAAAATATATATACACAGCTGTGTAGTACACAATCGTCTATGACGATGGGTTTTTTGGGTTGTGGCGATTGTTCGGGAGTGTGTGACCGACCCCCGTGTGGACTGAAGACCTGGGCCGGAATCAAAAAGCTCGGGCCTATATGATCGAAAGTATATAAGAGGTCGGGTTCGGGACCCGAGCCCATTAAGCCGAGGTCTGGTGAAGATTGGGGATGTCGGGGTTGGGTCCTCGTGTCCTTTGGGCCGAGGCCCAGACCGGGATTTTATGATGTCTGTGGGGTTGAGCCTGTGCAGTCGGACGGCCCACATGCAGAGTTGGGAGTAATAAGGGGATTACGTGGTTAAGGGTCCTAACCCTAATTATATGTCAACAAGGAAACTTCAAAGATAGTATTGGAAAGGGATTCTACTTGCACCTTTCAAGGAGATTGTGTTAGACCTAAATATGGGTAACTACCATATCTAGGAGTCCTATTCCAACTCGGAGAAGGATACTAAGGTGGTGGGAGATCTATAAATACAAGGTCAAGGTTACAATTAATAGGTAATACCTAATTTGAGCACTAAACACATAAGCCTCCATTGTTAAACCTTGTGAACAACCTGTACTCATTCTCACACCGGAGCTATCCCCCGGCGGCACAGCCGTCAAGCTTCTGCGTGATCTGTTATTGTGCAGGTTCCAGCGCATGGATTCTGTGATTGGACGCGCAGACGAAACTTGGCGTTAACATTGGCGCTAAGGAGGGGCTGAAAGTGCTTTCTTACAATCATCACCAACTTTTCCGGCAGTAGGATATGGCGAGCAAGGGAAACAATGCCTCTGCCAAGGGAAAGGCAAAGACCCAGCAGTCGCATCAGACCACGCAGGTGAGGGGATCGGTGAAGGATCGGCTGGGGTCTAAAATTCTGGAGGTTGAAGAGATACCAGCCCCTTCCCTCCGACGTAAGCTCTTCCATGACAGTCAACACACACCCCTTCAAGCGAGTCAGGCCGATGAGAATCACTCTCGGGCCCTCGCAAGACAAGAAAGAGGAGACGACAGCCGAGACCAACGGGAGGTCATCCTGAAAAGGAAGATAGAGCAGAACAAGGATGCCATGTTGGCACTGCGGCTGCAACAGGAAGAACTCGAAGCCCATTGAACAGCTCTTGGAACTTCTCCTAAGACATCTTCAGTGTGGCAGGTTGAGTACGCTTAATCGATTCCCACCAGTAATCTGCCTCTCCTCGCAACATAAAGGCGGCAAAGGGAACCTTTTGCTCCTCAGAGCATCCCAAGACATCAAATATCTTGGTGATCTGCTTTATCCATGTTTTCGCTATAAGTGGTTTTGGCTCTCCCTTAAACTCCGGTGGTCCCAGCTCCTTGAACTGTTTAGCGGTGACCGTCCGAGAGTTTTCAGTGTTTCCACCTATATTTTGGACAGGAGCCACTCTCGCCTGCTGTTGCATGAACTGCATAAAGCTTCTGAACATTTCATCATTCATCATCCGGTCAGTGTTGTTGTTTGTATGAGGATTGTCACCTTCCTGATGCACATTATCCTGATTATTGATATGTAGTGAATCAACAATCGCCTGTGCTCTATTGCTATTCTCAACATTCTCAGATGCCATTTTCAGATACTGCCACAAAACAAAAGTTAATTGATATGTCATATATTATCCTTATATTCTGACTGACCAATAAAATACCATGCAAATAAACTTAGGTAGGTCATACTAGCGAAGGAATTCCCCGTCTCTCTCCTCCTAGTTCTATTCTCACATCTTTGTCAGGGATCATATCCCTAAGCTCTGATACCAACTGTGACGCCCCCAAAATTAGGTATACATCACCCATCTTGGGTCGCCAGATACATGGTACTGAATACAAATACAACTTAATAATACAACTGTCGTGCACAATACGACCAAACATAATCTTTGAGTTTGAATACAAATATTGTCTTCTAGAGAGTATTCATACTCAAAAGGAGTCCTCATTACAATTATTATCATACTATTTCACAGAATAGTGAGGACTACTAATGCTATCCTCTGTTCCATCACTCCGTTTCCCGACTCATCCCAGCTATATTCTCATTTCCTGAAGAGAACAGTGAAAGAAAGGGTGAGCTCAACTAGCCTAGTAAGAAATATTATGACTAAGATAATGCAGAATAAATTATCATTAGCCTTCAACAGTGTTAAACTGATAAAATATAACGAACATCAAGTTTAACTGCAGCGGAACAAGCAATACATTAAAAGAGTCAAGTAGAAAGTAAAATCTACTATCTTCTATGATTTAAAAAGTTTTTCAACACTGTTATCGCTGGGACTCAGCTTAATAAATAAATCCACATCATTGAATCACCCCTGCACTATGGCCAAGGATATTCGTGTATTCATTAATGGTCATAATCATGCCAACAAATGTCCATCAATGCACTATGGGCCAATGAGGACTTTTACCACATCATTTGTAACATTACGCTCATGATTATACCGAATAATCTCTGGTCATAATCATACCAAGTCCATCTATGCACTACAGGCCATAGATGACTTTCAACATTTTATAAACATGAGGATGATGACAATGATATAGAATTCAATAAAACAAGTTCAAGAATTAATTTATCCAAGAATTAACAACGTCCAAATTATCAACATGATACTGCTTTGTGGAGTAAAATTCAAGAATGCTTAGAAGAATATTTTCATGAAAAGATACTGGATGAAACACAATTATCTAGGATATTCCACAAATTTTATGGAGTATAGAAGTCAAAACTTAACCAACTGAGTATAATAAAGAATGGAATAACAAAAGAAATTACCATGCATGCGATAGGCTGCACAGACGGGTTATTCCAATAGAATAATAAATAATGGAACCAGGTCCGGCATAAAACACACAGACAGGATGTTCCAATAGAATAATAATAAAGACGGAACCAGGTCTGGTGTAAAACACACAGACAGGATGTTCCAACAGAATAATAATAAAAATGGAACCAGGTCCGGTGTAAAACACACAGACAGGATGTTCCAACAGAATAATAATAAAGACGGAACCAGGTCCGGTGTAAAACACACAGACAGGATGTTCCAACAGAATAATAGAAGAATTTCACCAAGTATAGGGTAGACCGCGTATACAGGTTATTCCAACAGAATAATAAAAAATGGAATAACAACAGTTCTCTTTATGAATAAGAAAGAATAACACTCCTTACCGTTTTAAAGAAGAACTAAAATAAGGAAGTAGTTAAGTATCAGAATATTTTTCTTCTCTCTCTCTATAGTTTCTCTCTCTAGAGTTCAGTGAATTCGTAAGAAATAATGAAGGAATGAGCTGCTATTTATAGAAAAATAGAATGCATAGTAACTAATCCATGAACGGTCCAGATTGATTACTTTAATCTGACGGTCCATATTTAAAGAAAAATCTTTTAAATAAAATATAATATATTCTATTTATAGAATAACTTTATTAAAGTATTCTGTTTTATATAAAAAGATGTTTCTGTTTTATTACATTAATAATACGAATAAAACAAAACTTCATTATCGCTAAATAATTCATATTATTAACTGACAATAATTGAATCAAGCTGAGTAGCTTCTCACATAAGCATTAATAATCAATACCGTGTGCTACTATGCAACCACACGTGTTACTATACTTTTACTACTGAGTAGTTCAACAGTATCAATGGTAAAACTTCCGCCGTTATTTTTAATAAAATATTTTGTCGTTTTCTCAATCCGACAATAATTCCGTTGTGGGGTCCACCAATGATTGTGCCATTGTACGAATATTCTCTGTTAAAACGAATATTTCTCGACCAATCGAATACTATATAACAACTTGCGTACTTTGTAAAATTTATAAATATTACCCACAACTATAATATTATATCAAATTAACTCCATAATATTCAAAAATAATATTTATAGAAAATTCATCTTTATTTATAAAAGTTGGGGTCTTACAATTCGACTGAAGCATGCATCAACCTGATGGACTTGATAGAGAAAAATGTTCAGAACGGACAATTGATACAGTATGTGGCCGGTCGGGATAAGGCAGCGACGCCTAGAGAAGAAAACAAAAATCAAGATCAGGACACCCAACCTCCATATAACCCCCCAGCCCGAGGCGTGATTGATGTTATCTCGGGAGGTTCTGTCGGACGGATGATGGGAAGGAAAAGAGGCGGGCATCTCGAGGCAATGTTATCGGTTACGGGGTCAACTACCAGGAAGGATCGGGCATATCCTGGAACATCTATCTCCTTCTCGGACGAGGATTATCCGACAGACCTCATCGAGTCGCATGATGGAGCATTGGTGATAACTGCCCAAGTCGGGGTCGTGGACATGAAACAGATGATGATAGACAACGGATCCTCAGTCGATGTATTGTACACCCACGCCTACCAGAGGATGGATCTACAAGGGAAGAAGATGGACCTGGGAGGTGAAGGACCTTTATACGGATTCAGTGGAGATCCGGTGTATATATCTGGTATCATCGAACTGCCAATCAAGTTCGGCACTACACCCAATCAGGTCAAAATAACGGTCAGATTTTTTGTCGTACAAGTAGATTCGGCATATAATGCTATCCTCGGGAGACCAACCTTGGCAGCCCTGTAAGCAGTCACGTCCATACCCCACTTCAAAATTAAGTTTCCAACACCGAACGGGATCGGGGAGGTAAAGGGAGATTTAGACATAGCCCGAAGGTGCTATCGGAACAGCTTGATTTCTTCAGGGGTCGGGGTCAGTAAGCAGAAACAGACAATGGCCATTGAGATCGAGCCATTCACTGAGGGCAGTACAGAACCGCTCACTCTTCCTGTCGAAAAAACCGAGGATATAGAGCTGGTGCCAGGGAAGAAAGAAAAATTGATCAAGATCGGGTCAGGGCTAGCAGAACCTTTCAAAACCGGACTGATAGAATTACTCCAAGTCTATGCCGATATCTTCGCATGAGAACCGAGTGATATGCCCGGGGTAAGTGAATCGGTGGCCCTACACAGACTACACGTAGACCCAAGCAAGAAACCAGTTATACAAAAGCGAAGAATTTTCGCCCCAAAAAGGCAAAAAATAATCGATGAAGAGATCGCCAAACTTCTGGAGGCCGAATTCATCTTTGAGATTGATTACCCTGAGTGGTTGGCAAATGTGGTATTGGTCCAGAAGCAGAACGGGAAGTGGAGGTTATGCATCGACTACACATATTTGAATAGGACTTGTCCGAAGGATTTCTACCCTTTGCCCAACATAGATCAATTGATCGACGCCACCTCGGGATACGATATGTTGAGTTTTATAGATACATTCTCAGGATACCGCCAGATTTCAATGAGTAAGGAAGATATCCCGAAGACTAGTTTCATCACACATCGGGCAATATACGCGTACAGGAAAATGACCTTCGGGCTATTGAATGTCGGGACAACTTATCAGCGGATGATGAATTTGGTGTTCACGAAATAATTTGGGAGAAGTATGGAGGTCTACGTAGACGACATGATCGTAAAAAGCATGTCAGTCCGTGACCATCTTAAGGATCTAGAGAACTGTTTCGAAACAATAAGAAGACGCAAGCTGAGGTTGAACCCTACTAAATGTACGTTCGGATTGGGATCGGGAAAATTCCTCGGGTATTTGGTCAGCAAAAAGGGAATAGAAGCTAACCCAGAAAAAATCCAGGCAGTCCTGGACATGAAATCCCCGAAGTCTTACAAGGATGTGCAGAGATTGACAGGTCGGATCGCGGCCCTTCGAAGGTTCGTCTCCAAGTCGGCTGAAAGATGCCTCCCATTTTTTGACACCTTAAAAGGGCCCAAAAACGAGAAAAGCTTTCAGTGGACTTCGGAATGCGAGGATGCGTTCCAAGGGATCAAACAATATTTGTCTTCGGCACCACTGCTGATGAAACCGATCCCTTCGGAACCTCTATATCTGTATTTGGCAGCAAGCTCAATGGCAGTGGGAGCAGCATTGGTTCGAGACAAAGGGGGAAATCAGTTCCCAGTGTACTACGTCAGCCATGTGCTTCGAGACGCCGAAATTCGATACCCAAACCTGGAAAAATTCGCCTATGCTTTGATCATAGCAAGCAGGAAACTTAGGCATTATTTCCAGGGTCGGGTAGTGGTGGTATACACGGATCAGCCGTTAAAGAAAATTCTACATCGGCCAAAAGTTTCGGGGAGATTGGCAACATGGGCAATGGAGATTGGCAATATCAACCCCGAACAGCAATCAAAGGACAGGCACTAGCAGACTTCGTCGTGGAATGTTTATTCTCAGAACCGGATGTGGAGTTGGTGATCGAAATGCGGCACGTAAGGACTTCATGGACACTATATGTAGATGGCTCATCAACCTCGGATACCAGTGGTGTCGGGGTCATACTGACGAGTCCCGAAGGGTTTAAAGTCCAACAAGCAATTCGATTCCAGTTTAAAGCAACCAACAATGAAGCAGAGTATGAGGCCATCCTAGCCGGGCTGAAGTTAGCCCGAAGCCTTGAGGAACAAAACTTGGTCATCTACAGTGATTCACAATTGGTCATCAAACAGATATCAAGGGAGTATGAGGCCCGGGGGGCAAGAATGACGAAGTATTTAGCCGAAACGAAGAATAAACTGACATACTTCAGCTCGGTCAGCTGTCAAGGAGTGGATCGATCTGACAACACAGTGGCAGATGCCTTGGCCCGACTGGCAACGACAGAAGCAAGTTCTTTCAGCGGATCGGTATATCTAGAAGTATTGGAGCAGCCAAGTGTCCCGAAGGAAGAGGTACTATGTATTGATAGGCTGGACTGTTGGCTTACGCCATACATTTCCTACCTGGCCGACAGGGTGTTGCCCTCAGATCGCATTCTAGCAAGGAAGATCAAACACAGAAGTTTAAACTTTGTACTTATCGATGGAGATCTGTATCGAAGGGCTTTCAGTTCTCCATTTCTCAAGTGCTTAACACCATCAGAGGCAAACTATACACTTCAGGAGGTACACGATGGAATTTGTGGAGATTACATGGGAGCCAAGTCACTGGCACACAAGATTTTGAGGCAGGGGTATTACTGGCCGACTATCTACGCAGAGGCAAAGGAATTCGTCAGAAGGTGTCCCAAGTGTCAGTTGAACAACAATATCCCACATCAACCGCCCGAAGAGCTCTACTCTGTCTTATCCCCGATTCCCTTCGCAATATGGGGAATCGACATCCTAGGGCCTCTGCCAAAGGCCAAGGGGCAAGTCAGTTTTGTAATAGTGGCTATCGACTACATGACGAAGTGGGTAGAAGCCAAACCACTACAGAAGATCACCGAACAAGAATGCCTAAAATTTCTGAAAGAAGGAGTAGTGTATCGGTTCGGTATCCCGATAGTAGTAGTCTCGAATAATGGCAGACAGTTCGTGGGTTCAAAATTCGAAAGTTTCCTGAAAGAATTGGGAATTCAGCACCGGAAGACTTCAGTTGCTCACCCTCAATCAAACGGTTAAGTAGAAGTAACCAACCGAACCTTACTCAATGGAATAAAAAGAAGATTGGATGAGTTGAAGGGACGATGGCCTAAGAAACTACTCAGTGTTTTGTGGGCATATCGGACAACTCCGAGGACAACCACTGGAGATTCTCCTTTCCGACTGGCTTACGGGACCAATGCACTCATACCAGTCGAGATTGGGTCCCCCACTCTTCGGGTCAGTCAGTACAAAGAACTTTACAACAACGAAGGTCTGAAAACGAATTTAGATCTGTTAGATGAAGCTCAGGACTCTGCTATGTTGAGGTTAGCCATTTACCAACAAAGAACAGCTCAACATTACAATCAGAAGGTGAAGCTGAGGAGGTTTGAAGTAGAAGACATGGTGCTTCGGGAGTCGGAGGTATCCACCCCCCAGAACACAGGCAAGCTAATGCCAAACTGGGAGAGGCCTTACGAAGTAGTGGAAGTGCCGAAGCCAGGGACTTACCGGCTTCGGGCTATGGATGGATCGGAGGTAAAGAATATATGACATGCTGAAAGGCTTAGAAAATATTACCAGTAAATGCACGTCTATTCTCCCCTCCATTTATGTAATCCATGCAATTTATCAATGAAATAAAAACTTCTCTTCGAGAAATACTTGTACTTCATTTGAATTTGCGCTGCTTTACCAATCATACACGCTTCGGACATAAAATGATCAGACAGTCAGGAGGGACCTAACTGATCAGAAAAGGTCACGAGTATAACTGATTGACAAAGTCACACATCTGATCAGATAAGCTTCGAGCGTAAAACGATCATACAGTTCGAAAGAACTTAACTGATTGGTAAACACCACAAGTATAACTGATCGATAAAGTTATAAATCTGATCTTGTAAGCTTTGGACACAAATTAACCAGACAGTCGAAAATGACCCAACTGTTCAATAAAAGTCAAGCAAACCTAATCGAGATAACAACTTAGAATAATTTTTCACTTCATTCATATTCACAGCGTTTTACAATTTTCGATCAGACAGACTTCAGGTACATACACCATCGTTCTAACTAATCGGATAAATTACAAAACTACAAAAAAAATTACAAGTATGAAAAACAGATACTAGAGAGAACTAAGGTAGACCATCATCAGCTTTGGCCTCGGACTCTTCATCGGAAGAATCAAGGATCGAGGCATCCAGGCCAGCATCAACAAGCTTCGCTCTTGCTTTCTCCCGATAAGCTTTGACATCTTCAGCAAACTGGGTCATAATCTTATCGGTCAAACCAGGCGATTCTTCGTATTCCTTGATGGTAGCTTGTTTGAGGATAGCCTGTTCGGCCACCAAGGTGTTGTTCGCCTGGATCAGAGTCCTCAGCTGAGCATGAACCCCAGTAAACTTCTCCTCGATGGCCTCAAGATTCCCCACCAAGGCCTTATTCTCTTTGGCTAGTTGTTCTTTATCCTGCACCAACTTCTTGGCATGACCATCGAGACTGACGAACTCTTGTTGAAGTAAAGAATGTTGCTTTTCGAGTTCGGCAATCCGGCGATCAGCCTTCGTCACCTTGTTACAGGTATCGGCATGCAGATCCCTCTCCCTCTTCAATTTCGAATCACGACCCCGCAGCTCGGCTTCGAGAAGCAACACATCGCTTTTCAATTGATTTTCTTTCTTAGTGGATCGAGCGAGGGAGGGGATAGCCCGAACAAGGATGGCGTTGGCCTAAACACGAAAGAAACATCAGATAGGCAAAACGCGAAATAGCGACAAGGGAAAAATATTTAAAATCTAATCGGGAGTACCTGGGTCTGAGCTCTGATATAGGTCACCAGAAACTCCTCAGGAGAATAATTCTTGAACCTTTCTTCATCGCCAAGAAGCTTAAAGTAGTCGAACAAGTGAAAGGGGAATTTGTCCGAAAGACCCTTCGGCCAACAGGTAGTCGGCGACCCTTGTGAAGAACTAGCCTTGGAAGTTGGAGTTGGTTCAGGGACCGGGCCGACCACAGCATCAACAGGGGCAGGGCCTTCGATCAGACGAGGTTTCTTTGGAGGAGGTTCGAGAGGGCGATCCTCTGTATCTTCCGAATCCTCGTCCAACGTCATTATGGCGGCAGGAGGTGGAGTTGGCTTAGGTGGGGCTGATAAAACGGCCTTGGAGGGGATTCGAACAGAAGACTTCTTGGACTTTTTTAGCAAGGCCATCTTGTCAGCCCCTTTCATCTTCAATACATTCGTTGCGGAAGGTTCAGCTTTGGACAAGGCGTCAAGAGGGCCTGTAGAAGAGCCAACGGATAGTTCGGCGAGAGGAATGGTCTCGTCCTCGGGGGAGTCGTCAGCAGCAGGAAGGTGGATGGGTTCGGCAACGACCGACAGTGGGATCAAAGCCGCATCAGCCTCATCGGGCTTGAAGATAGTCACTACAACAGAAGGTAAAGAGTTTAATAAAAAGGCAGTAGGGGGTCGGGAGAGATCTCGGGATTGTTACTTACAGCCATGCTCGTAGAGCCAAGATTCGTTGGACACGATCCCCAGACCCCAACTAGTCTGTTTCAGCAGTGAGTAAAACTTCTTGAAGGCAACGGAGCGACCCTTCGGGAACTTAGTCACTTTCAAAGGTTGATCTTCGAGACAGGCCCAGTTCGGTAGGAGGTTGAGGTCGGCTCCCCTTATAAAGAACCACTGTGAATGTCATCCTTTGTTGTTGGAGGGGGTCTTCACGAAGGTGAATCGGCCTGGTACGCGGTTCAGATGGCGTTGGCCGGGTTCTTTCGATCGACCGACAGAAAACAGGACAAAGAAAAAGTCCAAACCCAGAGTGATGCCAGCTTCTTGGCACAGGGCAATGAAGCTGATCAGTTGGATGTAGGAGTTCTGGGCCAATTGTGAGAACCCGATCCCGACCAGGCAGAGGAAGGAGGAAATAAATTCGTGAAGGGGGAACCAAACCTCATACCTCAAGGCATAGAGATGGACAGCCATCCAGCCCCCTTCGGGATGCCAGCACATCCTCTCATTCGGCTCAGCCACCCGAAGCTTGTACTCTTGAGGAATATTGAATACGGCTCGAATGTCGGACAACTGGGATTGGGTGATGGACGGCTCGGTGTTGATAACGGCATAATCGGTCTCGGAAGCATAGAGACGGCGAATTCGGGTATCAGCATTCTCAATGGGGATGTCGGCCGGAGCCGTTGGTAGCTCGACCTGCACCAGGTCGCCGGAGGGGAGGGTGGTAGTTCCGGTTAAAGTCACCACCATGGGAGGAGGATTGCTAGAATCAGCCATTTGGTGTGATTAGAAAGTGAATGAAGCACAGCGGTGAGTTTTTAGAAAGAAACCGGCAGGAAATATAGAGATCTGGAGAAATAGGTATCTCGCCGGAAGTCGCCCTTGCCGAAAAATTTTCAGCGAGATGTGAAATGTTGAAGGCTTGAAAAAGTGACAGTGAAGGACTAATGGGGGTTTATATAGCAGGTCTGGCACAGTTTCCAAGGGCGGCTATTTATGTTGGGTGGGGTCCAGCCTTAAGGAAACGTGTACCAGCTCGTTAACCGAGAAGAAACCGCTTGGGTTCCCAAGACAGCTCATCATTATGGCGTGACTATCCACATTCATGTCCTTTCAAGACTCATGTCATAAATATCTTATAACAAGAGACTGGGGGGCAATGTTCGGGAGTGTTTGACCGACCCCCGTGTGGGCTAAAGACCTGGGCCGGAACCAAAGAGCTCGGGCCTATATGATCGAAGGTGTAAGACCCCAACTTATTAATGAATAAAATCAAATTTTCTCTAAATATTATTGTAAATAATAAGGGATTAATTTGATATAATACTTTGGTTATGGGTAAAATGTGCAACTTTTGCAAAATAAGCAAGTGGTTATAAAATATTCATTTTATCGGGGAATATTCGTTTGGTCGTGGAATATTCTTGCTGTCGGAGAATATTCGTACGACGGCGCAGCCTTGTGTGGGCCCCATAACGGAAAGCGATTGGATGAAGAAAACGACAAGTATAAGTTATTTATAAATAACGGCGTAGTTGTTACCGTTAATACTGTTGGAATACCCGGTGGTTAAAATACAGTAGCACACGGTATTGCACCAATTATTGATTCTTACGTAAGAAGGCACTACTCAATAATTGTTACAGTAGTTATTGTTCAATATTTTATTTTATTGATTCAATAATTATTGTGTTGATATTTTATATTATTGTTGTTTCAATAATTGTTGCTGCACAGTATTTTCCATTATCAGATCAATAATTCATATTATTTGAATAATATTATTAGATAACATTATTGGCAATGTCTAGAAAGTTCTATCTAAGGAGAGGTTTGGTCATCTAATTACGCGCCAGTAAGGAGAAATCCTTATTGGAAAGCCCCCTCTTTCCTGGGAACGGCCTGGTTGTCATAAATGTGATTCTGTAATATTATTTGTGAATAGTTAATTATTGATTCATATGATAAGAAAATATTTATTTTATGTGGATATAAATGAGGGATATATTTTTGTGGTTAAAAATGAATGAGTTAATGTTGAGGTTTTTATCAGTATTTTTGTCGGAATGGAGGTATTAAAAATCAGGGTTTTTGAGATATTTTGCGGGGGTTATAATTTTTAATCCGACCGTTGGATCGTGGTAATTTTTGGATATGTTATACATATATAAGTTGAGTATATGTCCACAAATTTTGAACCGTTAAAAATGAACGTATGATTTATTATGAATTTTACGAGATGACTGATTCAGAAATTGTTGAATTTTCGGAGTTAATCATTTTAGTGAAAAATTCTAAAATTGGTGGGCCCCACTCTTGGTTGGTGAAGAAATGTGCTGAGATTTTTATTCAAATGTGGTGGGTAGGAATAGTATCAGGTAAAGCCATCAGGTTGCAGGTTAAGTCTGCTTCGGCGTGCTAACGTTTTCCTATAAATAGAGGGCTAAGTTAGAATTGAAAATCACACCAGAAACAAGTTTTCTCTCTTTCTCTCTCTAGATTATTGAGTGTATTTTGTGAGTATTTAGATACTTTGAGAGTTTCTATTCATCAAAGCAAGTTTCTTTCAGCCTTATACCGATATTCCGACCAGAAGTACTGATATTTTGAGGTAAGGGATATTATTTTCTTCTTAATGATATTATTTTCTTCAATATCATTATGCTGAAATATTGATATGAGTTTTTATCAAACTTAAAACTTTTTGTGTCGTGGTTACTATTCACGTATACGGCACTATTCACGTATACGGTACTATTCACGAATACAGCACTATTCACCAAAAATAAAATTTTTCCTTTTTGTCCAAGATGTCTATTATGGTTACTATCTTTGATTGTATCCATGTTTTGATCTTTATTTTTGAATTCTGCTTCACAATTGATTATTATGAAGTATTATTGATCTTGGATAAATTGTTATACGAATTCCTAATATTTGTCCTTCTGTCTCACTGGATTCGTTCTCTTTAAGATATTTTTCATCATCCTCAGTCCTAAATGATGATATTACTGAATATCTTTGGCCTGTAGTGCAAAGATGTATGATTATTTGATGAATATCTTTGGCCTGTTGTGCAAAGATGAACAGGTGTTGAGATGAACATGACTGACAGGTGATACAAATGAATATCTTTGGCCTGTAGTGCAAAGATGAATATTTGGATAAAGATGATTATTAATTGATGTTACAGGGATAAAATATTGATGATGGACTTTTAAATCTTAGAAGATAGTAGAATTCTTTCTCTACTTGACTCTTCTAATGGTTTGCTGTTTCCGCTGCAGTTGTTGATCTAAAACTTGTTGTCGATTATATTCTATCAGATTTTTCCCTGTTGAAGACTAACGATAATTTTTTGTATATTATCTTAGTCATAATATTCTTTACTGGGCTAGTTAAGCTCACCCTTTTCCTTTTTGTTCCATTTTTCTTCTCAGGAGGTGAGAACATAGCAGGATCTAGTCGGGGTATGGAGTGATGGTTCTAGAAAGATATTTTAGCAGTCCTCACTATTTCTGTAAAATAGTGTTTGAATAATTGTAATGAGGATTTATTTGAGTGTGGATATTATCCAGAAGATAATATTTGTATTTCAACTCACAGTATGTGTTGTCGTATTTTGCACAACAATTGTATTTTTGAAGTTGTAGTTTGCTTTCTGTACCATGTATTTGGCGACTCAGAATGAGTGTTGTATACCTATTTTGGGGGCGTCACAGAAGGTATATAGGAGGTCGGGTTCGGGACCCGAGCCCATTAAGCCGAGATCTGGTGAAGATTGGGGATGTCGGGGTCGGGTCCTCGTGTCCTTTGGGCCGAGGCCCAGACCGGGATTTTATGATGTCTGTGGGGTTGACCCTGTGCAGTCGGACGACCCACATGCAGAGTTGGGAGTAATAAGGGGATTACGTGGTTAAGGGCCTTAACCCTAATCATATGTCAACAACGCAACTCCAAAGGTAGTATTGGAAAGGGATTCTACTTGCACCTTTCAAGGAGATTGTGTTGGACCCAAATATGGGTAACTACCATATCTAGGAGTCCTATTCCAACTCGGAGAAGGATACTAAGCTGGTGGGAGATCTATAAATACAAGGCCAAGGTTACAATTAACAGGTAATACCTAATTTGAGCACTAAACACATAAGCCTCTATTGTTAAACCTTGTGAACGACCTGTACTCATTCTCACACCGGAGCAATTCCCCGGCGGTACAGCCGTCAAGCTTCTGTGTGATCTGTTATTGTGCAGGTTCCAGCGCGTGGATTCTGTGATTGGACGCGCAGATGAAACTTGGCGTTAACAGCGATATATTTTTTTTGGGCTATGGCGACGGTTGAACTATCGTCATAGATATTCTGGTCTATGACCACGGCTGAAACATTGCTATATGTAACGACCCCAAAATAGGTCCATTCCATCCAACCCATTCTGAGTCGCCAAATACATGGTACAGAAAATAACTACAACTTTATTACAATAATTGTCATATAAAATACAACAACACATATGATGTGAGTTTGGATACAAATATATACCAAATGTGACTCATATCCCAACCGTGGACAACACCTCACAATGACACCTTACATAAAGGTATAGTCAAAAACTGTTTTAGAAATTAGAATCTTTGGGAAGTGCTCAAGGAAACCCTTGTACATGGGAGGCCATACTTCTAGGTTGTGATAGATATCATATGGCCACAGAATTATCCTTGGTTGACCCAATATACCCCAAAGAAAAACGAGAAGATTACTATCATATTCTTCCCAATGGTGAGTCTTCTCTTGACTTATCATTATCTCCACTGTCTCTAATTGAGAATTATACTTCAAACAAACACCAAGATTATATAGGTAGTGCTCGTAAATATACTCAGCAAGTGGATGAGCACATCCCTGTCTTATGATGACACGAGGTTGTATGTAATCATTAGACATCTTGTATGATAGTGACAAAACACCCTTCCAACGTTGGGTTCGCCTCACCCTCAACAGCTATAGACCACCGTTCTATTCCCCTGTTATCCCCCACTCGACCCAGCTACACTATTATTACCTGAAAGGAACTGTGAAGCAAAAGGGTGAGCACAACTAGCTCAGTAAAGAATATCATGACTAAAGATAATTAAATTATCAATAGCCTTCATCAGTAATAAATCAGAGACTTAGAACATATGGTAGATGATAAAAATTTTCAACCATAGTTGCAGCGGAACGAGCAATCCATTAGAAGAGTCAAATAGACCATAAAGTCTATTATCTTCTCCATGTTAAAAATCCATCAACAATGTTTTACCCCTGTAACATCACTCAACAGTTTCTTTCCACAATCATATGAATAACTCATAATCATAATTGTGATTCTAAATTTCTCTTCACATCCAGAACGAAGATAATTTTCATCACATGTCTTTACCTGAAACATCAAAGATCATTGTTATACCAAATCACAGTTCCTGTTTATAATCATACTAACAATTTCATCTTTGCACTACGGGCCAAAGATATTCATCAACAGACCATCTTTGCACTACAGACCAAAGATATTCAGCAACAGGTCATCTTTGCACTACAGGCCAAAGATATTCAACCACAGATCATCTTTGTATTACAGACCAAAGATATTCATCAACAATTCATCTTTGCACTACAGGCCAAAGATATTCCTCAACAGTTCATATTTACACTACATGCCAAATATATTCATCAACAGTTCATATTTGCACTACAGGCCAAATATATTAATATCTCAAAGAAATATATAATCATTTCAGAATTTATATAAACAATAATTATAACCATGTTAATCAATTCATCTTTACACTTAAGCTAAAGATATTCAATTATAAATTTAATGGTCATGATCATACCAGTTAACAATTCATCTTTGCACTACAGGCCAGAGATATTTCTCAGTCACGATCATACTAATAATTTACCCATCTTTACACTCAAGTGAAAGAGAAATTCAACATCAGGGTTATAAAAATGTTATATATGATAATAAAAACAATATTATCAACAACTGCATTTATTTTCAAGAACAACAATCATAAATCAACGATAATTTGGTTAGAAAAAGAAACTAATTTTTTTTCGTGAATAGTAACTCGTGAATAGTAACCCCGACTCAAAAAGGTAGAAATTCCACAATAAAATTCATACCAATATTTTGGTATAATGATATTAAAAGAATAACATTTCTTTAAACTTATAAATAATTTATTTTAATTGTTTACACTTTACTAATTAATGCATTTAATAATCATAAAATGTCAAACTCATAAGATTTTATCACCTATAACCAAAACCCTCATCAAAAATCTGCCTATACCACATATATGATTCTCAAGCCATAAAATCATATTTTCCAATTTTTTTCCTTCATATAACATATTTAATTCAATTATTCATAACTAGTCTATTTTTCTTAAAAATACCAAATTAGTTCTAAAAATATTTCTTTTCTGGGATTTATCAAAATATAGTCCCATATTGAACATATATTTTTCTCAGAATTTTTAAAATTCATTTACTATTTTTCATATGGCCAAAACCGCCGAATATTTAAACATTTATCATAAATTGTACTTTTATCCAAAAAATTCCGATATTCACATAGTATACTGATATTATATAGATATACTTTCAATAAAAATTTCATCAATTTTAGAGTTAACCACAAGGAATTATAAGCGATTACTTTTAAAATAGTCTTTTCCCGTAAAATTCATAACTCTTAATCTATACATCCAAAAATCACTATTTTTGGACACAATCAATAAAACTCATCAAAATATCATTTCAAATTTTTCTAAAATTTTTTGAAGGTTGGAAGAAGTACGAACTGAAAAACATAACAAACTGTAAAATCCCTTACTATCCCTTACCTCAAAAGTGCAGTATTTCTGACTGGAATGCAAAGTCGAAGGAAACTTGCACTGAATAGCAACTCTCAAAGTATCTAAATACTCACAAAATATGCTTCATAATATAGAGAGAGAAAGAGAGAAAACTTATGTTTCTGGTGTGATTTTCAATTCTAACTTAGCCTTCTATTTATAGGAAAATGTTAGCACGCCGAAGCAGACTTGACCTGCAACCTGATGGCTTTACCTGCTACTATTCCCACCCACCACATTTGAATAAAAATTTCAGCACATTTCTTCACCAACCAAGAGTGGTGTGACGCCCCCAAAATTAGGTATACATCACCCATCTTGGGTCGTCAGATACATAGTACAGAATACAAATACAACTTACTAATACAACTGTCGTGTATAATACGACAAAATATAAACTGTGAGTTTGAATACAAATATTATCTTCTAGAGAGTATTCATACTCAAAAGGAGTCTTCATTACATTTATTAACACACTATTATATAGAATAGTGAGGACTACTAACAAATACTATCATTCGGACCATCACTCCTTTCCCCGACTTGCCCCAGCTACGTTCTTATTTTCTAAAGAGAACAGTACTGAAAGAAAGGGTGAGCTCAACTAGCCCAGTAAGAAATATTATGACTAAGATAATGCAGAATAAATTATCATTAGCCTTCAACAATATTAAACTGATAAAATATAATAGACATCAAGTTTAACTGCAGTGGAATAAACAATCCATTAAAAGAGTCAAGTAGAAAATAAACTCTACTATCTTTTATGATTTAAAAGATTTTTTAACACTGTGATCGCTGGGACTCAGCTTAATAAAATAATCCACATCATCGAATCATCCCTGCACTACGGCCAAGGATATTTGTGTATTCATTAATGGTCATGATCATGCCAACAACTGTCCATCAATGCACTACGGGCCAATGAGAACTTTTACCACATCATTTGTAATATTACGGTCATGATTATACCGAATAATCCCTGGTCATAATCATACCAAGTCCATCTATGCACTACAGGCCATAGATGACTTTTAACATTTTATAAACATGAGGATGATGACAATGATATAAGAATTCAATAAAACAAGTTCAAGAATTAATTTATCCAAGAATTAATAACGTCCAAATTGTCAACATAATACTGTTTTGTGGAGTAAAATTCAAGAATGCTTAGAAGAATATTTTCATGAAAAGATACTGGATGAACCGCAATTATCAAGGATATTCCACTAATTTCATGGAGTATAAAAGTTAAAATTTAACCAACTGAGTATAGTAAAGAATGAAATAACAAAAGAAATCACCCGGCATGCGATAGACCGCACAGACAGGTTATTCCAACAGAATAATAAATAATGGAACCAGGTCCGGCGTAAACGCACAGACAGGATATTCCGACAGAATAATAAATAATGGAATAAGGTCCGGTATAAAACACACAGACATGATGTTCCAACAGAATAATAACAAGACGGAACCAGGTCCGGTGTGAAACACACAGACAGGATGTTCCAACAGAAAAATAATAAAAACGGAACCAGGTCCGGTGTAAAACACACAGACAGGATGTTCCAACAGAATAACAGAAGAATGTCACCACGTATAGGGTAGACCGCGTATACAGGTTATTCCAACAGAATAATAAAAAATGGAATAACAAAAGTTCTCTTCATGAATAAGAAAGAATAACACCCCTTACCGTTTTAAAGAAGAACTGAAATAAGGAAGTAGTTAAGTAGCAGAATACTCTTCTTCTCTCTCTCTATAGTTTCTCTCTATAGTTTCTCTCTCTAGATTTCAGTGAATTCGTAAGAAATAATGAAGGAATGAGCTGCTATTTATAGAAAAATAGAATACATAGTAACTAATCCATGAACGGTCCAGATTGATTACTTTAATCTGACGGTCCATATTTAAAGAAAAATCTTTTAAATAAAATATAATATATTCTATTTATAGAATAACTTTAATAAAGTAATCTGTTTTATATAAAAAGATGTTTCTGTTTTATTACGTTAATAATACGAATAAAACAAAACGTCATTATCGCTAAATAATTCATATTATTAACTGACAATAATTGAATCAAACTGAGTGACTTCTCACATAAGCATTAATAATCAATACCGTGTGTTACTATGTAACCACACGTATTACTGTACTTTTACTACTGAGTAGTTCAACAGTAACAATGGTAAAACTTCCGCCGTTATTTTCAATAAAATATTTTTATCGTTTTCTCAATCCGACAATAATTCCGTTGTGGGGTCCACCAATGATTGTGCCGTTGTACGAATATTCCCTGTTAAAACGAATATTCCCCGACCAATCGAATATTATATAACAACTTGCGTACTTTGCAAAATTTATAAATATTACCCACAACTATAACATTATATCAAATTAACTCCATAATATTCAAAAATGATATTTATAGAAAATTCGTCTTTATTTATAAAAGTTGGGGTCTTACAAGTGGGGCCCACCAATTCTAGAATTTTCCACAAAAAATGATTTAACTCTGAAAATTCAACAATTTCTGAACCAGTCATCTCGTAAAATTCATAACAAATCATACGTTCATTTTTAACGGTTCAAAATTTGTGGACGTATACTCAACTTATATATGTATAACATATCCAAATATTACCACGATCCAACGGTCGGATTAAAAATTATAACCCTCGCAAAATATCTCAAAAACCCTAATTTGATTTTCAATACCTTCGTTCCGACAAAAATACAGATAAAACACATCAACATTAACTCTTTCATTTTTAACCATAAAAATATATCCCTCATCTATATCCACATAAAATAAATATTTCCTTATCATATGAACCAATAATTAATTATTCACAGATAATATTACAGAATCACATTTATGACAACCAGGCCGTTCCCAGGAAAGAGGGGGCTTTCCAATAAGAATTTCTCCTTACTGACGCGTAATTAGGTGACCAAACCTCTCCTTAGACATAACTTTCTAGACATTGCCCATAATGTTATCTAATAACATTATTCAAATAATATGAATTATTGATATGATAATGGAGATACGGTGCAGTGACAATTATTGAAACAACAATAATATAAAATTTCAACGTAGCAATTATTGAATCAATAAAATAAAATATTGAACAGTAATTACTGTAACAATTATTGAGTAGTACCTTCTTACGTAAGAATCAATAATTTTAAAAATATTGTGCATTACCGTGTGCTACTGTGCAATAACGCGTATTACTGTATTTTAACCACCTGGTATTCTAACAGTGTTAACGGTAACAACTACGCCGTTATTTGTAAAAACTCAAATTTATCGTTTTCTTCATCCGACAGTTATTCTGTTATGGGGCCCACAAATGGCTGCGCCGTCGTACGAATATTTCTCGACAGAAAGAATATTCCACGACCAAACGAATATTCCCCGACAACAATGAATATTTTATAACCACTTGTGTATTTTGAAAAAAAAATTCATATATCACCCTTAACTTTAACATTTATCAATTTAACAATTTACTAAATAGTAATTATAAGAAAATTTGAATACTTTTATTTCATAAAATTCGGGGTCTTACACTATAGCCCAAAAAAACAGTCGCCATATTACAACTGTGTACTGCACAGCTGTATATATACATATAGCCCATTTAAAATTATCAATTTTAAGTTTAAAAATATCTCAAATTAATTTTTCAAAACCTAATAATAATTTTAAAATTTGGAATGAAAAGAGTAAAATATTTATAAATGCTCCATAAATTTAATTTTTTTTTTATTAAAAGACAACTATTAATGATTTAGATTTATATCTTCCTCTCACCGATTTAGAGACGATAAGAAGCAAATAAAATTTTAATAAACAACTTTACTCATTTACCAAAAGAGATGTGTTGTTGTTAAGAGGTATTAAGAGGTAAACAAACACTACCTTAGTCTCCCCGACGTCACGACTGTACATGTGGTTGCTCTAATAATATTAAGAATAAGTCTAGGCGGACAATTTTTTTGAACTGAAAAATTAGATCGGTCCTAAATTTTTTTTCTTTTGACTCCCAAAAAATTTATAATATTTATTTTAACTCAAATTTTTACAGAATATAGTGATTTAAGTGTAATTTGGATACATGTAAAAAATAGGGTTGCACTGATTATACAATTTTATTTTTTATATGTATCCAAATTATACATAAATAACTGTATCCTGTAAAAATTTGAGTTAAAATAAATATTATAAATTTTTTGGGAGGAAAAGAAAAAAATTAGACTAGTCCAATTTTCCGATAAAAAAAAAAGTTTCCATAGAAAGACTCTAATATTATATAGTATTTGTGTATGTGCAATTAAAAAAATAAATAAAAGTTATAAAATGTGGGTGAAAAGATATGAGAGGAATTTTAAATATAAATAAAATGTAGGAGAAAAAAGGAAGTTAAATGTAACACAGCTTGAGTGAGTTAGTTATATAATGGATGTGAAATTTGTAGCACATTTATATCTGTGTTTGCTAAAGTGTTTTATTTTTTTCAGTTCTCTGCAGATACTTATGTGGCACATCCACATCACCCGGTAACCAAGACTGGTCCCGAATTTTGGTCCCCCCAGAATTATTGTTAGATTTATATATTCCTCTCATCGATTAAGACCCGATAAGAGATAAATAAATTTTTATTAAATAACTTTACTCATTTATCGAATTAGATGTGTTGTTGTTAATGGGTATTAAGAGATAAACAAACACTATCTTAGTCTCTCCGACGTCACGACTCTACATGTGATTGCTCTAATAATATTAAGAAGGAACAATTACATATTATAATACATTTTTAAAAGTAATTACAAAAATCATACATTTATAAAATAATTACAAAAATATGACACTTCATCATATATATTTACAATACTAATACAATTAAGAGTCCTTAAATTAAGGGATTAATATTAATGAGATTACATAACAAATTAATTTCCATCTTCCTTCGGTCTCTCTCTCTATCTACGCTATTAATATTTCTCTCTCTTCTCCCTTACTACTTCTCTCTCTCCTCTCGTCTCTCCTCTCGAAGCCACTCATCGTCGTCCTCCTCCTCCTCCTCCTCTTTCGCCGCCGCCGACGACGTAACACCATAGTATCTCAACTCTGACAGGACTTTCAGGCTAATACGTGATTTTCTCTCTCCAACTCTCTCACAACTGAAAGGATTCTAGTTTCTCTCTAAGGTATGCTTCTAATTTCTGTTAATTCTCATTCTACTAATTAATTGTTAATATGATCATATATATACGCTATGTTTCTAACAGAATGGGGTATTGATTGTTTGGATTTGTGTTGTTTTTATGTTTTGTATAGAATGGTTGATACAAGGAAGAAGGATGGAAAGAGAAAAAGAATCACAGAGGGTGATTCTATTAAGGACTTGAAGAAATTTATTTGTGTTTGTGCAGTTAGATTCTGATTTTGATGTTCCCGTAGTTAAGACAGAAGCTCAAGTTCATATCTAGAAGATATTTCCAACCAAAATATTTTTAAAGGTGTGCTAATTTAAATTTTGTTATTGTTACTATCAAATAACTATTTGGTTACTTCTGGATTATGTTTTGGTTACTGTTAGCTTGTGATTCAGATACCATTTTTGTTACCTTGATTTGATATTTTGGTTACTTTTTTATGTTGTTATGGTTACCATGTAGTTGCTTAGTATACATGATTGACTAAGCTGGTTTTGGTGTACATGTTATTTATGTATTGGTTACCATTAAAACATATTTTGGTTACTATCATATAAATATTTAGTTACTTCTTTAGTTTATTTTTGGTTATTGTTAGTTTTTTATTTGGATTCTATTTTTGTTTCCTTGAGTTGGGATTTTGGTTATTATTTTTTGTTGTTCTGGTTACCATGTATTTGCTTAGTATATATGAGTTGACTAAACTGTGTTTGGTCTATATGTTGTTTATGTATTGGTTACCATTAATATATATTTTTGTTACTAACATACAACTGTTTGGTTACTTCATTAGTATATTTTTTTTTGTTGGCTTATGATTTGGATACCATTTTTTTTCCCTCAATTGGGATATTGGTTACTTTTATATGTTGTTTTGGTTACAATGTATTTGCTTAGTATACATTGGTTGACTAAACTGGGGTTGGTCTACATATTGTTTATGGTTTGGTTACCATTAAAACATGGTTTGGTTACCATCATATAACTGTTTGGTTACTTCTTTTGTATATTTTTTGGTATACATATTTTTGTTTTGGTGACCTTTAAATTAAATTATGTTATATTTCTATTTCCACAAACACATCCTACATGGGTTCTATATTCACTAATCCCAAAGTATTTCTCTTCCTCCCACAGGTTCATAATGCAGAAGTCTTTTCTAGAGAATGAGAGCAGCCATGAAGAAGAAAGTAGCAGCAGCCAAAAAGCTAAAATTTTAGAAAGATTTGTACCAGATTTTGATTAGTTCGGTTGTTGTTGCCTTGTCCTTTTGAATTGTGTTTCGTACTTTGATTTTTAGTGGATATCCATAACCATTTGTTATGGTTAGTAAGTATGTAATGTTTATTGGAGCTTATGTAATTGGGATTACATATTTGATTATATTATCAATTATTTGACATTGTTTGTTGGTTCGTATTTGTTACTTCTAAGTTGTATCTAATACATTGTTTGAAAGGTGCAGTTGATAACCAAACATGCATAGAAGGGTAATCATTTTATTTTTTGGTAGTAACCAGATAGTTACAAGCTTGTATCATGACATATATCAAATGTTAAATGTACATGTGAGAGTATACATGGGTTGCCTAAATTAGGTTGGATATACAGGTTATTTTTATTTTGGTTACCATTAAAACATGTTCCGGTTTCTTTCATATAACTATTTGGTTACTTCTTTATTATATTTTGGTTACTGTTACCTTATGATTTGGCTACTATCATTGTGTCTTCAATGTGAAATTTTGATTATTTTTATTTTTTAATCTGGTTAATATGTAATTATTTAGTATACATGGATTGTCTAAACTGAGTTTCATTACATGATGTTTCTGTTTTGGTTACCATTAAAACCTGTTCTAGTTACTATAATATAATTATGTGGTTACTGTTTTATTATGTTACATTATGATTAATGTTATTAATAACCAGATAGTTACAAGCTTGTATGAGGACAAACTTCAAGTGTTAAATATACATGTGAGATTGTCCTATTTACATGCTCATAAAAATTATCTGTAAATTGTACAATTGGTATTTAAATTTGCATATATAGGTAACCATTTTATTTTTTGTGAGTAACCAGATTTACATAAAATTGGTTCAGAACAGTATCCAAACCTGCATATAAGTGTAACCAATTAATTTTTGTTAGTAACTAAATAATTAAAAATTTATATTAGAACAGTTATCAAGTGCTTAATGTACATGTGAGGGTTCACATTTATCTAGCTGATGGATACTTTTAAATTACGTAGTTATAAAAGTTATTTCGAAATGGTCCATGCCAGTTGGTAACTAAATATGAATATAGAGGTAACCATTTTATTTTAGATGGGTAACCAAATTTACATAAAGCTGGTTGAGAAGAGTTACCAATTGTTCAGTGTATATGTTTACTTTATATTGACAACTCGTGATAGAATCAAAAATTAAAATATTAATCAACATCAATTTTGGTTACTGTGCACCATCAAAAATGTTACCAACCATGTGGTTAATGGTTATTAAAAGTAAACAATTATATATTAATGCAAAGAATTAAATTTATTGTATTGGTTACTATCAGTCTCCATTGTCTAACAACTGGATAAACATTGTAAAGTAACCAAATTAATATTAGACAGTAACCAAATTACATAATCTTAGTAACCAGAATATAAACCAAATTTTTACATGTAATTTTGAAAGCCTAAATGATAGAATTTGACCAAAAAAACCCTACAGTTCACCAGCAACGCTGTGACTTTTGATCGTTGACCCGTTTTCAATGAAATTAGGCTCCGAAAACGCCAAAATCCGACACTCCAAACTTGACAAAAACTGCCAAATTGTCACTGCAACCAAATAAACAGTATACAGTAACTAATTAAATAGTACATAGCAACCAATATATATAATCAGATTAACAGCTGTATGAAGGTAACCAATGTAGTCAATAAGTAACCACCAATAAAAAAGAAAGAATTATAAAACACAATAACATTATACAGTAACCAAATAAACACCTTATAGTATCTAAATACATATTAGACAGTAACCAAGATATATGTAATTAGTAACCAAAATTATAAAAAATATTTTTACATTCATTTTACAACCAAAACAATCAGTAATGACTTTGTTACAAATTAAAGACAAACAGATGTATGAAGGTAACTAATGTAGTTAATCAATAACCATCAATATAAAAAAATCAGTATAAAACACAGAACATGAACTCAATGTATTTTGTAAAGTAACCAACTTAATGTTAGACAGTAACCAAACTACATAATGTTAGTAACCAGAACATGAACTGGGGTAATATTATGCAGTAACCATTGCAATTTTACACAATAACCAAATCAATATTATATACTAATCAAATCCAGATTAGACAGTAACCAACAGTTGCAAGAAGGTAACCAATGTATTTAATAAGTAATCATTAATATAAAAAATATCAGTAGAATAAACTTTAAAATTATAAAGCAAGCAAATAAACATTATACAGTAACCAAATCAATAATAAACAGTAACCAATTTATATGTATTTAGTAACCAGAGTATAAAACATATTTTCAAATGTGTTTTGCATTCAAAATAGTAACCAAATAAATAATAAACAGTAACCAATTTATATGTACTTAGTAACCAGAATATAAAATATATTTTTACATGCATTTTGCAATCAGAGCAGTCAATATACTGACTTTGTAACCAATTAAAGAGCGAAAAACTTAAGAAAGGTAACCAATATACGAGTATATAGTAACCACGGGCTAACTATATGCATATAAACTTTAAACTCAAATACCTTAGTATACAAATCTGTAATGAATCAATCAACAATCAACAATCAGAGTTGTTAAAGAGACTGGTTACTGATCTTGAAGTTGTTGTTGATTTTGAAGTTGTTGTTGATCTTCTCCTCTATTACACGATCTCAGAGTTGCATCTCGTCTTCATCGATATGTCGTTGCTGTTGATCTTCTCCTCCATGTCGTGTTCTCTGATCTCAAAGTTGCTGTTGATCTTCTCCTCTACGTCGTTGCTGTTCATCTTCTCCGATATGTCGTTGCTGTTTTCGTCTTCTCCGATATCAGAGTTGTGTCGCGACATAAGATTTTGTCTTCTCCGATTAATTTGGCGTTGATCTGTTATTGATTTGGCGTGGATCAGTTATCTCGATAACTGACGTGTAGGAGTTAATGACGTGATTTTAGCAACGTAATATTGTGTATGTTTTATTTTTGTAAATATGTTGTGTGTGTTTTATTTTTGTAATTATTTTTTAATTGTTGTATATTAGTGTAAAGGACCCTATTAAGAATAAGTCTAGGCGGACAATTTTTTTAGACTGAAAAATTGGACCGGTCCAAAAAAAAATTCTTTTGACTCCCAAAAAATTTATAATATTTATTTTAACTCAAATTTGTACAGAATACAGTGATTTAGGTATAATTTGAATACATGTTAAAAATAGGGTTGAACAAACTATACAATCTTATTTTTTATATGTATCTAAATTACACATAAATAACTGTATTCTATAAAAAAATTGAGTTAAAATAAATATTATAAATTTTTTGGGAGTTAAAAAAAATTAGACCGGTCCAATTTTTCGATCCAAAAAAATGTCCTCGTAGAAAGACTCTAATATTATACAGTATTTGTGTATGTGCAATTAAAAAAATAAATAAAAGTTATAAAATGTGGGTGAAAAGATATGGGAGGGATTTTAAATATAAATTAAAATGTAGGAGAAAAAAGGAAGTTAAATGTGATACAACTTGAGTGAGTTAGTTATATAATGGATGTGAAACTTGTAGCACATTTATATTCGTGTTTGCTAAAGTGTTTTTTTTTTTGTTCTCTGCTGATGCTTATGTGGCACATCCACATCACTCGGTCACCATTCTCGGTCCCCCCAAAATTATTATTAGATTTTTTTTTACTCTCATCGATTAAAAGACTATAAAAGATAAATAAAATTTTACTAAATAACCTTTACTCACTTATCGAATCGGATGTGTTGTTATTAAGAGATATTAATAAGTAAACAAACACTACTTTAATCTCCACGACGTCACGACTCTACACGTGGTTGCTCTAATAATATTAAGAATAAGTCTAGGTGGACAATTTTTCTGGACTGAAAAATTGGACCAGTCTAATTTTTTTTTTCTTTTGACTCCCAAAAAATTTATAATATTTATTTTAACTCAAATTTTTACAGAATACAGTGATTTTGGTGTAATTTGAATACATGTAAAAAACAGAGTTGCACAAACTATACAATCTTGTTTTTAATATGTATCTAAATTACACATAAATCACTGTATTCTGTAAAAATTTGAATTAAAATAAATATTATTAATTTTTTGGGAGTCAAAAGAAAAAAATTAGACCGGTCCAATTTTCCGATCTAAAAAAAATGTCCCTATAAAAATATTTTAATATTATACAGTATTTGTGTATGTGCAATTAAAAAAATAAATAAAAGTTATAAAATGTGGGTGACAGAGGGATTTTAAATATAAATTAAAATATAGGAGAAAAAAGGAAGTTAAATGTGATAGAGCTTGAGTTAGTTAGTTATATAATGGATGCAATAAGTCTAGGCCGACCGTCATCTACCGACCGGGTTAGTGACCGGTCGGAATTTTTATATTTTTTTTAATTTTTTTTTTGTTTTTGGCTACTAAATAATTAATGTGATTTATTGAAACTGAGATTTTTATAAAATACAGTGATTTAAGTGTCATTTGGATACATGTAAAAAACAGGGTTATACAGTCTGTGCAACCCTATTTTTTACATGTATCTAAATAATACCTAAATCACTGTATTTTGTAAAAATTTCAGTTCCAATAAATCACATTAATTATTTAATAATCAAAAGCAAAAAAAAACAAAATTAAAAAAAAATTCCGACCGGTCACTAATCCGGTCGGTAGATGACGGTCGGCGTAATGGATGTGAAACTTGTAGCACATTTATATCCGTATTTGCTAAAGTGTTTTTTTTTTTTGTTCTCTGCGGATGCTTATATGGCACATCCACATCACCCGGTCACCAAGACCGGTCCCCAATCCCGGTCCCCCCAGAATTTTTTTTTTTTTGTTCTCTGTTGATGCTTCAGTGGCACATTCACATCACCCGGTCACCCAGACCGGTCCCCAATCCCGGTCCCCCAGAGTTACTGTAAAAACAAGCCAATCAGACAGGTGTATGTCTTTCATTTATGTGAAATGTATTTTGTTTTCTTTAATTAATTCTTAATATTATAATAATATTAATTTATTAATTATAAAATTATATTATACTCCATAAAATTGGGATTTAAAATACAAATAAAAAATAACAAAAAGGAGAGTATTATATTTCTCACCCCAAGCTATATTTCTTTTCGATTACAACATAAGGCTGATGTTAAAACGATTGCAGCGAGAACATGGCTTGATGATTTTATGTCACACTTTTATTTTATTTTTCTTCTTTTGTCCACACAATTATAATTATATTATTATTTAGTCTCTTTTATATTAATTTTATTTTATATACGTCTATTTAATCTTTCAAATTTTATAAAATTTATATTTTACACCCCATAATTTATACACACAACGCGTGTCACCGTGTGCTAATAATAATAATGCAATCCCATGCTAATAATAATTCAATTTCATAATATTCGTTTTAAATAATTTCGTACACATGAATCACCAAAATTATTTAATAGTATCACTTTATTAGAAGTTTGGAACTAGATTCAGGAGTAACATAAGATAGTATCATAGATTCATAGTAATTTAGTAAATTATTTATTCTCTTAAAATATTGTAAACCATAAATGAATTAGAATTTATTTATTTATTTATTTATTTTTAGTAAAACATCTAATATTATGAATGGAATGATATTTTAATTTATCTTAAATAAATATAAAAACAATATGCATAATTTAAGTAATTTTGAAACAGAGACTTTTTTTATAGAAACGAATGAAATGCTACTAAACTTTATTTTGGTTAAGGACTCTTGATCTTGCTGTCTTGCAAACCTTTCCTATATAATGAATCTACTAAAATGATAAATTTTACATCATTTACATTAATTGCCAAAAACATGCATCAGTAATCACTCGTATAAAAAACTTAAATAAATAAAATATACTTATACATATTGTATATCGACAGAATCACATTACTATGGTACATATTTAAATGGGGAAAACGTGTAAAAATATAGTTTTATTCGAAGTCTCACTTAGCCCACAAATTTTATTTTTAAAAAAAAATATTCTTGACGTTACAAATTTCAGGTCAACTATGTTCCTCTTATTAACCAACACGACACGTAGACTAACGTGGTTGACACATAGACATATTTTGCTAACGAGGGCACGAGTCAATTAGGTTTATAATGGAATCCATTAGGTTACACATCAAATTACTATTAACTTTTCAAACAAATTAAAATTAAACTAAAAGAACAAATTAAAATCAAATTAGAAACGTAAAAAATAAAAATAAAAAAGAATTAGGAAACAAAACTAAGATCTGAACCATAAAAATAAAAAGACCAAGTTCATTTTACCCCAAAATTTCTTATACCTTCCTCCTACAACAATCTAAACCATTTATATGGCCACTATGGTATGAAACATCAAAGCGAACATCAGATTTCTAGAATCAACAATTAGTTAGATACAAATCAAACATTTGTGGAAGTAAGAAGGGGTTTTAGTGGAATTGAAATGGGTTTTGGTGGGATTGGCAGAATGGGGTTTAATGGTGATACAATTGTGATCTGGTTCGCATCAAATGATAATAACTCAATTCAAGTTCTAGGAGTTCATCCATTGATTTCAAGTAATTGGGCTGAAAATTATTCAAGGAAATTCAATAAAAAAATTGTTCCTAGCATAACACAAGCATTAATGGTCCAAGAGAGTTCAATTAATCCCCAAATCAAGGCTGGCCCAAATCATCAACCGTGTTCTGATTTTTGGCTTTAATGTGCAATCTGATTGTTAATAGTACTAATTAGCAATTTGGGAAATCTAATTTTTGGAATCCAAAACTGTATACATTCATGTGGCAACATTAAGGGTGTAATGAGTTGTTCAAATTTGGTTCACAAAATTTGTCGAGTATAAAATAAGGTTTGATTGAGGCTCATTTAGCTACTGAGTCAAGCACGATCTCGAATCGAGCCCGAACAGTTTGAACTTTTCGAACAAATATGATCCAAGTATCAATAGAAAATTGTAATTTGAGAATATTCGAGTAATTTATTAAACTTTAAAATATGCTCATATTTGACTCATTTATATTTCAAATCAAACTTAAATCAAATTTTTAATGAAACGAATACGAATTAAGCCCAAAATACTTGCTCATTTTACAACCATAGACAACATTAGAAGACAATCTGATTTATGGAGTAAGAATTAAATTAAAGCGCGTGGGCCTTTCAAGTCTCCTAAACATAACATATCAGATATCAGATATCAGATATCAGATATCATGCAAAGAGGAATAAGCAAACATTCATGTGGGCCCGGATTAGTTCTTTTTTTTTTCCAAGGGGAGTAATTGTTTCAAGTCCTTAAATAAGTTGCATGCTTCAGCTAGCTATGTCACGTGGGGCCTACTACTTAAATTATAGACTTTCTTCAAAAATTATCGTTTAAGATTAATGTACACAGATTAAGTAATGTAATTAATACTTATAGAAAATACTATACTACTCTTATTATAATTACCTGAATCAATTATGACCTTTGTAAATTCCAAAAAAGAGTATACCATTCAATTAATTCTACTATTTTTTTCCGCCTAAAATTTATATTACATGCGTCAAAAATATTTCTGTACAATAGACAGACCGAATTTTTTGCCAAAAAAAGTGCTTCCTAAACGTTTGCTATTCTCTTTCCAAAAGCTTGATTTCTCATCTAGATCAAGCAAAGCAATGAGAGAAAGATACACAAATTCAAAGTCCAAATATTGTCAAAGTCATGGAAGGCCTCTTGGTGAAATAGATTTGAATGTGGAAATCATAAATTCCAGTGATATTGGACAAGATAAGGAACTAGAAGTTATTCCAAACTCACCAAAAACAGATAGGTCTCTAGTTAATTTGTCGGATCTCAATATCAATCCAAACTCACCAATACCGGGTCTCAATATCAATCTAAACTCACCAATAGCAGATTATGACGTGGACGAGGAAGAAGGATTGCAAACATATGAAGCAGCATTGAACTTCAATATTGGTACCATTTACCCCTTTATTTATCCCTTTATTTCCTATTTATATTAATCAAACATCACAAGTTTCATGGAATATATTTTTCGACAAATGCGATGAAGATTTAGAGTCAACATCAAAACATAATCGCATAAAATATGCAATTTTAAGTGACGAAAAGCGCAAAGCCATTTATAATATGCTACAACAAAAGAGTGTTGATGGAAAACTGAGAAAATGGGCAACAACAGAGGTGGCTTCATCATTTTTTTGTTTCGATACGTACTGTTCAGCGAATTTGGAAACAAGCAAGAGATACTGAAACTGCTGATGTCTCTAAGAGGACAAAGAATCGTGGTCGTAAGAGAATCCAAATTGATATTGATAGAATTCGAGAAGTCCCTTTACAAAAACGGACAACTCTTCGAAGTTTATCTTCTTCTATCAACATAAGCATGACCACATTGTTTAGACATATGCAATTCGGAGATATCCGGCGGCATTCGAATGCTATCAAGCTTTTTCTAAAGGAAGAAAACAAAAAATTTGACTGCAATATTGCCTATCAATGCTTGATGCAAGTAGCATGCCCCATGACCCAATTTTCACAGGTATGTATAATATGGTTCACATTGATGAAAAATGGTTTTACATGACAAAAAAAACTGAAAAATACTACTTGTTACCCAATGAAGAAGATCAATTGCGTACTTGTAAAAGCAAAAATTTCATTGAAAAAGTCATGTTTTTAGTAGCTTTAGCTCGTTCAAGGTTTGATGCGCAAAGAAATGAGATCTTTTCGGGAAAAATTGGAGTGTTTCCTTTTGTTACTGTAGAGCCTGCTAAAAGTAGTATTAATAGAGTCGCAGGAATCATGGAAACAAAGCCAATCACTCCAGTTAACAGGGGTGTTATAAAGATGTATTTGATTGAAAAAGTATTACCTGCAATCAAGGAAAAATGGCCAAGAGAGGAGTTGCATTATTCGATATTTATACAACAAGATAATGCCAAAACACACATCAGTCCTAATGATGAAGATTTTCGCAGAGTAGCCACACAAGATGGATTTGATATACGTTTGATGTGCCAGCCTGCAAATTCTCCTGATTTGAATGTGTTAGATCTTGGATTTTTTGCTGCTATTCAATCCTTGCAGCTCAAAGTATCACCAAAAAATGTTGAGGAGCTAATTAATGCCATTGTGAATTCGTTTCAAGCTTTTCCTGTAAAGAAAAAGGAGAAATAATATTTTTCCTTATGTTATTGAATCAAAAGATGTAGCTTTATACAAGAGATTTCCTACGATCAAGCTAATCTACTCTACAATCAAGTTAATCTATTCTAGGTAGTTATAAGAGATTTCCTACAATCATGCTAATTGCTAATCTATTCTATGTGGTTACAAGGTAACTGAATATTTGTTAATTAATGATCAAATATCATTGCCTTTTTCTTCTCAACACTCCCCCTCAAGTTGGAGAGTGAATATCAAGAACTCCCAACTTGCGTATCATATTTGAGAAAGCTTCCTTTCCCAATGGCTTGGTGAACACATCTGCAAGTTGATTTGTTGAGGCAACATGTTTCGTTACAACTGAACCATCTTGTATTTTGTCACGAATAAAATGACAATCCATCTCTATATGTCTTGTTCTTTCGTGGAAAACGGGATTGGCAGCTATATGTAAGGCGGCTTTGTTATCACAATATAACAATGCTGGTTTCGTATGCAATATTCTCAAATCTTTCAATAACGAGCGTAGCCAAGATAACTCACAACATGCACCTATCATGGCTCTATATTCGGCTTCTGCTGAGGAGAGAGATACAGTTTTCTGCCTCTTTGTCCGCCAAGAAATAAGAGAAGATCCCAGAAAAACACAATAACCCGTAGTGGATCTACGAGATATTGGACAACCAGCCCAATCCGAATCAGAAAAAGCTCGCAACACTACTAGAAATTCGACATATAGCGACGAGCTATAGCGACGATCGATGCGGAACCGTCGCTATAGGGTATCTATAGCGACGGTATGCACGGAACCGTCGGTATAGAGGTTTCTTTCGACTCCCAATTTCCCCCAAATCATTTCGGTATGTTCCATTTTTTCCCCAAATTATCTTCGTCCTCTCCCTCCTTTCTAACACTGTTTTTCTCGTTACTGATCTTCCTCCACAGCTTGTTCTCCTCTCTAATCCAAATCATTTCAGAATCTGACGCTCGTTACTCGATCCGCCACTCGTCATCTTCTACTCGGATTGGGCACACTTTTTCGAATCGCGAAACCCTAGGCATCATAGGATCCGATATAAGGATTGGCGTGTGTTTGTTCAGAATCAGCACCCCTGGCCTGAGTGGTCCAAGCTCGTTCACACTCTATCCCCTGCAGCTGAAGTTCACGAAATTATTCTCGAGGACGCCTTTGCGTCTTATGAATATTTGTCTGAGAAATTTGTTCGTTCTGCTAGTTCCTGCTTAGCTTTTACGCGTAACCGACCCGATATTTTGGGGTTTGATTCCTCCCCCTATTTATTATCTCAAATTATTGTTTAAATTTTTTATTTGTATTCCCTCTTAACAATTATTGTTCAAATTTGGGTGCAGGTTACTCTCCAGGAAGCATGTAGAGTGTGTTGTAGAAAATGGGACTCCTTTTCTTTTTAAAAGTGCTCTTGATACTTGAAGACGAATGCGATCATTTTCGTACAGCACTGGAATTAACGTAAGTGGAGCAGAATAGCCAACCATTTGTTTTATTTGAAGAATTCTTTTATAATGTTTTGAGTACAAGTATCTAAGCATCATTTTCATAAGATTCTATAATCAATTTCATAAGATTCTTTTTTATTTATTTTGATAGGTAAACTTGCACCAAGTATGGAATAGATATAAGATTAGTCAATTCTGGAATCCAAAAGTAAATAGGTTATTAACCTTGTTCATTTTTTCTTGGAATTATTTATTTCTTGGTGTAAAATTTGGTTCAACATGCTATTGGATGATTGAGGAATTAGGAGAGATATGTCTAGTGATTCTGTTGATTTGTGGAATAATAATCAAGTGGTGTGAAATTCGTGTTATTATTACTCAATTAAGCAAAATGATATATGGTTGTTTGATAGCTGTTGAACTTGCCAAGAAATATTTCAGTCATGCTTGTTATTTGGATATTAGTGTTACTATTACTTAATTAAGCAAAATGAAGGAGTACATGTTTGCTATAAATTTTTTAGTTTTCAAGGAACACTTCAATTTGACTACTAGAAGGGACTTACAGTCGTGGAAGTGAAAATTTCTGCTTGGAAACTCCATTGTTAATTACTGTTTCATGTACACATGTGGACAGGAATACTATAAAACTTGGACGAGCCTTTTTTTTACTTAGCCACATATTTCAAACTACATGCAGAAGTCAAGTCTTCTTGATCGACATTCATCTCTTTCTTTACTTCTTGTGTGTCCCCTTTTTTGTATGACCTGTGCTGCTATTGCAGAATTTGTTCTTCTTAATAATGTCCAGTCCAGTGTATTAAACTCTTCGAATAATATACTGAACTGTTTCATGCCATTTGTTCTATGCTCTCTCGCTATCTCAACTCTGTTAGTTCTGCTTTATTGTGAGAGGGACCTTGTGAAAAATACCAAAGGTACTTGGTAGAAATAAAAAAATCCAAATGGGTTTTAGGAAATTCAAGGGGAGCTGCAAGGTCCTAATGATCATGAATTACACTCTCTCCCTAATACTGAATTTTTTACCCTGAATTCTCAACTCAGTTGGGTTGTCATCCAACACGTCTCTACCTTTTTGATTTTCTGGAAAATAGGGCTTATGACAAGGCGGCTATCAATTATAATGGAAGGGAGGCTCTCACTAACTTTGAGCCAAGTGTATATGACGGGGAGCTGATCTCTGAGGCACGTAATGGAGGTATTCTTCAATACTTTTGATTTGTTCTTATATCTTGTTGTCCTTTAAAGTATATTTATTGCTTTCTTAGTTGTTTTGAGTTGGGGCTTGAGTTTTCTCTGTCTTGTATTGCAGGTAGCAACCACAATCTTGATTTAAACTTGGGCATTTCAAACCCCTCTTTTGAAAACGGTCCAAAGGAAAGTGAAAGTTTGGGGCGTCTCTAGTTTTATCCTTATGATGTGCTTGAAGCTAGGAGATTACAGGTAATGCTCATAAAAATCTATAAATTCCTGTTATGGTCTACAATAGCATGTTTAATATACCTCTTGATTTTACCAAACAAGTGGTGATTCTGTTTTTCAGATAGGTTGAGCCTTTACCTAAAATCTGTTTGCTTTCAGTCATTATCTGTTCGTGTCAATGTAGATGTTGGTTTTGCCAGTTACTTCTGTTGTGCCTTACATTAGTTCAAACTTGATATTTGGTTTAACGCTATAAAAAATCAAATCCATTGTGATGTGCAAGAACAGATAGAGAACCATGCTTCGACAACAGTAGGTAATCCTACTACCTTTAAGGGGCTACCAGTAAAATCAGAGCAACCTCCTTTATGGACTGACACATATCCTAATTTATTTCCTGGCTATAATGAAAATTAGTTAAACTTGTAACAACAACCAACATGCATCCGAGAAGTCAAAAAAATCATTACTAAACATATCATTCTTAAGCAATAGATTGCAAGTTCATGCCATAATGATTTCATATCGCAGGAAATTTTGGAAATGAAATCTTTGTTGGAGTTAAAGGTACATGAATACAATTACTAGGCATTCATGACAAAGCTGATAATGGGACTAATATATAATAGAAACGTGTCTGTTGTGTAGAAGTTATTGCTCTCAGACTAAGGTCCAAATCAAATTAGGTTGCTAGTATAAACGTTAGGTTACATCAGTTCAAAATAGATTAGATTAACGTCAACCAGAATTTATTATATGGCCCATATGTCCAAGTCCAACTTAAACTTTAGCTATGTCAATAAACGTTGCTGTCACAATTAATTGAATCTAAGGTGTTATAAATCATTTAGCAGGAAAGAGCAACAGAGAAAAGAATTGAAGTAGGTCCTTCACTAGGACCCCAAAATTGGGCGTGGCAAATGAATGGTCTGGTTGGTCCCCCTCCAGTTAGATTGTTTTCTACTGTAGCATCATCAAGATTCTCATCTCCGGCTATCACCATGCTCTCTGAAAATTATAATTTTCAGGTCTAACTGAAAATTGAACTTTTAAAAGAAGGGGGGTGGGGGGGAGGAGAATTTGGTGGATGGCTGCTGGAAATATCCCAAAAATTTAGGTTGTGAAGGTCTCCTTGTAATCAAAATTTATCTGCTATACAGTATATGTTCTTAAATTATGCCCGAATGACTATGAATTTCTTAAATTTTCAAAGTATTGAATTATATATATTATTCATACTTGACATCATCTCACTAAATTCCAAATCTTTCCCATTAAAAATGGAAGTAAAATAACTATGTAAGAAAAATAACTGCATGCAGGGATTAGTTTGGTAGATTGGCTAAGATGTTAACATTATTTGGCTCTTGGTCATACTTATAAGTTAATGACGTATGCTTTCGAGAATGAGGCACATGTATAGTTGTCTTGCTGGCAGGTGTTAAAGCATCCCCACCTGCTTTAATTGCTTTTATTA
>CM029012.1:215035909-215060909 GCA_016801055.1 Panax notoginseng | reverse complement strand
TGAATTGGTACAACAAGTTAACCGTTATTTAGAGCAAGGAATTTAGTTGAACAGGTATCTCTTTCGATTTGATCTGCCTATTTTTTTTTTTTTTTGTTTCCCTTGTTTCCTGCTCATTTTCTATGCAATTGGGGTGAGGAATAAGGCTGACTTTGGCTTAGTTTATTGATTTTGGAATAACTGTATAAATGTTGCGCGTGTATTCCATTAGGATACTATAAACTATTTTTGTCCGATTTGCTTTTGAATATAGGAGGAGGCTGCAACAATCAAGGCTGTTTGCAAGATATGGTGTCAGACTATGATTTCAGATAGTGACAACACCGAGTTCGAGAACTTCTCTAAATGGATTAATTAATGTTACCCAGTAATCTAGTGTTCTGCTCTCTAAATTCTCTTATTTGTTTTGCAATTGAACATGGATAAGCTAGTGTGGTGTTGGATTCTGTGTTCTTGAACACTAAGCTTGTTTTCAGTTATACCTGAATTTACAATAGGCTGCAGACATCTAAAAGGTTCCACAAAGCACAGAAAAACTTTAGTTGAGCAAATTTCCACAAGATATCTAACGACTCCTTTGAACTATATTGCATTGCAAGTACCAAAAGTCACAAGTCAGAACCATGCCCATATCAAGATAACAGATCAAATGTAGAATTCATTTTAAATGCTGAACCTGCTTCAGTCATATGCAAAGATTATCGTTTCTCGTACAGGTTCAAGGATTCATCTAATACAAGAAAATCTTTCTTTTTTAAAAAAATAAAAAATAAAAAATCAGGGTAACAGAATTCACTATAAATTGCTTATGTTTAACCTTTAGATAATTGAGCCACAATTGGGTGGAGAACCTTAACTCGTATATATATCCATCAATTCTAGTATACAAAATCACTATTCCAAGACCAAAAATCAATGAAATGATACATTAAAATTTATACCACAAACACTTAACGAGGTATTATTTGCAATTACAGACTTGAAAAGTTGGATATGCTCTGAACAAGAACTTTCAAATCATAGAGTGAGAAACAAAAAGGCGAGATGTCCTAGTGATCAATATCAATTTCTTTATAAACCATAAATCTCGTAAACCACAATTGAAAAAAGCATTCACTTCAATTACACAAAAATCTTTAATACAAAGGCCACCCATCTCTGTGTTCTATCCCTACACATTCTGCCAAACAAACAAAAAACTAACCTCATGAGAACTTCTGACAAACCAAATAAAGACCCACTTAATAGAACTTGGGAAAATAATTTTTCAACATGAATCGAAATATTGCTTGAAGTACTTTCTTTTCAAAAACTTGATACGCTTCTTCAGGAAATTTATTCAAATCGAAATTACGATCTACATGTGAATTCAAATCAAAATCATGAACAATTTTCTTCTTTTTGACAAATTTCTTATTATCTTCTTTATCTATATCTATTGTTTATCAGAAGTTTGTGGCTATTGTATATGCTTTTGAAAGGGAAATAGAAAAGACGATGACTTGCCATGATTTGATTATATGAATAAGAAGCATTGGGAAGGGAAGGAATTTTGAAGGTCGTTTGTTTGATCAAGAAAGGTTTTTTTTTTTAGGATAACGATTAAGAAAGAGAAAGGTTTAAATAAGGATAAAGTAGAAAAAAAATACTAGTTACTTTATATTAATAAATTCAAAACGACAATCTTTTATGAACAAAAATTACTTCCTAAAACGACATTTAGGAGTAACTTTTAGATAATCAAAATAAGAAGCTAATTTCTAAAGGAGAAGAAAAAGCAAATAATGAATATAATTAACTTTTCAAATAACTCGAGTACAAATAAGAACAAAATATCAAATAACTGAAAGAATTTAATAAACCACTTGGCTGCCACTAATCTTGATTAAACTACAACTGGATTCTCTTTATTTATGCTTTCATTAAGCTCAATTCTAGTCCATTTGCTGAACACCGTAAGTAACAACAGACTCCCCGCCTGGCAGAATAGGCCGCAGATTAATCCCATCCATAATCCCTATATGCCACATCAACAAAAAACAGGAAAAATCAAAAAACAATGTTAATGTTAGGATGTAATATAACCAAGCAAACAAATAAAACCCAAATATTTATATGGACACGGCTAAAGCCCAAGGAGAATCCTCCACCAAGACAAGCCCAAGTGCCCCATGAACCCATGGCTAAGGTATATGTACACACACAAACACAAGTGCATATAAGGTATATATACACACACAAACACAAGTGCATATATTTTGATTATGTAATATCTAAAAGTATGAATAGTAATTTAACTAATATAACTATTTGGGGTGGGTACGCAGCAGAGATTGGGGCGGCAGAAGCAAATATCCTCCCCTCCCCATCCTCATATATAACTATTCGATGATTCTCTATCCCCGGCCCTATCATCGGTCAAAGTCAAAAACTATCATCCAAATTTAGTATTCTATTTTTATATCCAATCTTTTGTCACCAAAGCACTCACTAAACACTACAGAATACATGTCCCTCATATAGTCATATTAGTTGATACCTTTATACATTTGTACTTATTCCTACATCGGAAAGTTTGTTCCTTGATAGCAACCCAAGTTGGATGCCACAAAGTTCCGGGGACATACAAAATATGACATTAACGGTTAACAATGTAAATGATATACAATATATATATTTATCATATATTTACTTGTGCTATGTTACCTTCGCATATAGTTTCAACACAAACCCGAGAATTGCTGCAATTGGCATTCCAATGAGATAGAACATTGCTAAATTAATGCACACTGCAAAATGCTGCCAACCGCATCCCCTTGTGACACCTGTATATTTTAAGTCAATTCTAGTGAAATATTAAGAAAAATCTCCATATATATATATATAGAGAGAGAGAGAGTCCGGTTCCAGTCCGGACTCACGTACGGTACTAAAATACGGACCCTTTTTTTTTTTGCTTTTTTTTAAAACAATTAAAAAAAAAATATTTTATAGAACTGGAATTTTTCCATAATACAATATTTTGGGCGTTATTTGGATACATATAACAAAACAGCCTGTACTATGGAAAAGTTCCAAATAACGCCCAAAACACTGTATTATGAAAAAATTTCAGTTCCATAAAATATTAAACTTTTTTTTTTAGTTGTTTTAAAAAAAAGCAAAAAAAAAAAGTTCCGGATTTTAACAAAGTCTGGGAGTCCGGACTTGATCCTGGCTGTATATATATATATATGTGTGTGTGTGTGTGTGTGTGTATGTGTGTGTGTGTGCGCGCGCGCTAATATTGAATGGAAATTGTCAAAATTACCTGATAAGATTCCTTGAAAAGAATCGAGTATTATGGAAATTACAAGCAGGGGTGTCAATGAAGCATATTTCTCTATCACAACAGAGCTATCACTAAAGAAACCAGCCCAGATATCATGACCAAAGCCTAGAGCCAAAACAACCACAAGAGCCAGAGCTATAGAGAGTTTAAGACTAACGGTCATCGCATGCTTGGCTCGACCAGGATTGCCTGCTCCTAACTCGTTCGAAACCCTTGTGCTGTTTCAGTTTAAGTTTTTCATTAATTTCAACTAATGAACAGAATTATAATAGAGTAGTTAGAAGAAAAAGAAGATTGTTCTATACTTGGTATTCTATCTAACCTTGCAGCCGCGCTAAGACCATAAGTAAAATTGTAGGCTATTGCTTCTGTATTCACACTACAATAAATAAAATCCCAAGTTAGTACTACTTTTTATAAACATTAGAACAAGCCCAGAAAATTTGACATAACAAAATTATGGAAATCAAAAGAATTCTTACCACATTGCAACTAATGAAGTGGTTATATCTGAGTTTGGCATCAATCCTGCTAGTAACACAAGAATCTCAAATGCCCAATATTCTAAACTGGCAAAAATGTATAACAAGTTTGTCATTAGCTTGTACAAAACAATGAATCATTAGGTACTGTTCCTGAAAATATATGAGATCATCATAACGATTTTCCATTAAAAAAGAAGAAGAAAAGTTTCAGCATCCAACTTAATACCAATTGGTAGCAAGTGGAGAGGCCCCTCAAATATATATAATGAGTTTCCAGGTCTAATTAATCCGATGAAACTCAACAATCCCCGTGTGGACAACCTATAAGGGTAGCACGGAGCATGTGGGCCCCTATTACATCCATGGGTCACAATACATGAAGAGATAACCTTAACTCTGATACTATGTTGAAGCATCCAACTTAAAACAAATTAGTGGTAAGTTAAGAGGCCCCTCAAGTATACATAATTTATAAAATGAGTTTCCAGATCTAATTTATCCGACTATGAATCTTAAGTCATAACAATATGTTCCGGTATATTTTATATTTTGCATTTGGCTTGTTACGAATAAGAACTAGAACTGGAATAATAACATTATACAAGTCATAACTACTTGTAGTATCGAAAGGTCTATGCTTGATGTTTAAATTATTGGATACATTAAAAACAAGAAAAAAAGTTAAGGGTTGATTACTAACCACACCATAGCTGCAGAAGGGAGAGCCAGCTTTAAGTTACCAAAGACATAATAGAAGGACTCTAAAGAAAATCCTTCCCACGTTTTCTTAAATTTCTCCGCACAAAGTACATAAGTAGCCAACATAAGAACCGATATCCATAGGGAAATCGAAGCTGCTAATGGAGCTCCTTTGAATCCGAGACTAGTCCAATGAACTAAAGCATATGTGGTGCCAATATGAATGAGCATTGGGATCACAGAACAGACAACCAATGGCATGACTACAGATTGTGTTTGAAGAAACCTCAAGATGTTATTCAATAAACCGTAGGCAAATAATCCCGGTATAAGGTACTTGATATAAAGAGCAGCTGTCTTTGAAATTTGAGGATCTTGATGAAGTAATACAAGAATTGGTTCAGTATATACCCAAATGATGGATATGATAACAGAGAAACAAATTGAAATGATGCAAGATGCCTGTAGATATATTCCTAACATCTTATATATTTTTGCACCAAATCCTTGCCCACATAGTGTCTCAAGTGCACCGCTTAAGCCAATCTAAATCAACAGAACGTAGAAATTCAAATCAATCAAACGGTATAATAAACTAAGCATAAGAAACACTACAGGAAACATGAAAATAATCATTTGATTTCGAACATTAATTGATTTATGAGTTCCTGAATTATTTACAATAAATTTGTTAATAGCCTATATAAATAGAAGCTAATTCTTCACATATTGTAGAAGAGCTGGATTATGTTTTTTAGTATAAAAACGAGAAAACAGTAGAACTATAAAGGTCCATCACGGAGCCAGATATGTACTCCTATCTCAAGTGTATTTTGAAATGGAAAGGTTAGTGGCAAAGCAATGTACAAATTAACTTTTTTCGACCCTAAAATTTCAAGAATTATATCATTACCATATAAAGTGATCAACAATGTCATGAATTCGGAATTTTCCAAATAATTTGAACAATAAGTTGATAGAGGGCCTGTTCAGGGTTGGGCTCACATTGGCGTTGGGCTATAACATATTAATCCAACAGACTAACATTTCATACTCCTAGAACTTTTAGTTACTAGTCGGTTTCATGGCTCTTTTCAAGATTTCCATGACACAAGATACTGAGTGTATAATTGGTTACACAACGTTTGCGGGTCGTAGTGAGTTTGGAACATTTTTAAGTCCAAACGCACTTAAAATTGGTGAGTCCAGATGTTACTGCCGAAAACACTGCAAATGCTAATAATCCAACAAACTCTAAGTCGGAGCTGTTGGTAATAAAGTCTCACGATATAGAGAAATAGGAAGTTGAGAATTTAGAACACAATCACACAACACAAGAATTATAGTGGAAACTCAAAAACTGGAGAAAAACCCACTTTCGTTGCCAAAGACAACAAGAAAAAATTTACTATGTGAATAATATTACAATCACTCACACTCTCAAAACTTTTTTCACATCCACAAGAAATATAATTCTTCCCAAAAGAACTTTCCCACACAAAACTCTCTAACTCTTGGATACTTCTTAACCTTCTACCTTTGGATTGGTGTACATTCTTACAAAATGAGTGCTCTATTTATAGTGCATGTGAGGAGAGAAGGTAAGGATCATAGTCCAGATTAGTACACCATGTTTGTCAAGGTTAGCACACCATGTAGGTCACATGGGAGAAAGTAAGCCAACTTTATTGCCAAAGACAACCAAAGAAAATTTACTATGTGAATAATATTACAATCACTCGCTCTCAAAACTTTTCTTGTATCCATAAGAAAGATAATTCTTCCCAAGAGAATTTCCCCACACAAAACTCTCCAACTCTCGGATACTTCTCTATATCATGAGACTTTATTACCAACAGGAGCAAAAGACAAATATGTAACATGTAGGCATGAAAACCAAGAAGCAAAGTCATACTTGCTAGCAAGAAAGAAAGAATAACATACATACACGTCTACTTATTTCAAATATTTATAACTTGTAAATTCCATTCTCTCTCTATCGATGACTCACAGGACATGGAGATATAGTACAGATAAATAAACAAGACACCCCTATCATTTTTTATTCACTGCACGTTCGGGCATTTCTCATATTTAAATCACACAATTTTACTACTTACACCCGCACACTAAAAAATAGTACAAACTGAACTTCTAATGAATCTAATTTATTAAGCATATGGATTGACTGACCAATATGGACCAAGTTAACTTGTAGGTTTAGGCATCATTTAAAATGAAGGAGTATAATTAATTTACATCATCTATATATTTCAAGGACTCTCGAGTTTCAGTCGACATCATTATAAGTGCTCTACGTATAAACCCTGCACCCATCAGTATAGTATCTACCTATGTTATTCTTGGTAGTTACCAGTTAACACTTGGTACTATGAAATTAATATAGATTAGCAAAATTTGCACCCGTATACAAAGTAATTTCTTTGAAATGAATACTCAAAAAGTGATATTTTCCATTCAGTACACATTTTATACAATTGAGTGGCGATCGGATAGAATCCAAAGGAAAGGGTACTCTTAAGGGCCTTCGGTCACTGCATTTTCATCAAATACATGATAGATTGACAGCTAAAAAGGTTGGTTTTAATGATAATATTTTTTCCAAATAACTAACATCATAGTATCATACTCATGGTTAACTTAAAGTGTTACTAGGGTAATATTTGAGATGGTATTAGACTATTATTTAATAGAGTGTTCATAGTATATATTGATATCATAATCTCTATTTATTGTAGTATAACTATTTAAATAAAATAAAACTACCAACAAAGCATAAGTTACAGTAAATTTGTAATTAATTTTGGGACGGAGGGAGTATTTGATATGGCTGGAGAGTTAGAGAGAGAGAGAGGTACCAATACCATGAAAGAGAAGCCGGTAACGGTGGCCCAAGAGTTGGCGAGATTGGAGGAGGCAAGCTCCAGCTGACCGAGGTGACCGGCGAACATGACGGAGACTAAAGTGATGGCGTAGAAAGACACGTTTGTTAATATCATGGGCAGTGAAAACAATAACTGTCCTTTCCCTTCTTCTACATCTAACAACTTTTCCCACCATCTATTTTTATTTTCCTCTCCTTCAACTAATTCCCTTTCTCTCTCATGCCCAACACCATCGCTGTAGTAGCCTTCTAGCAATAGCAAAGCTCTACTACTATCCTCGGAAATACTACTCACCGGGATTGATTCCATTCTTAATTTCTTCTCCCAAAAGGAAACGAAACTAAAGGAAAACAACTGGCTACTGTTTTCCTTCCAATTCCGTTTCTTTCCTTCCGCCATGCCTATCCCTCTTTAAATTCCCAAACACTGGAATAAAAAATAAAAATAAAAAGGCAAAATACAATTCTGCCCCTCGAAGGCAAAATTCCGTTTTGAGATAATATATTTTAATTTTTTAGAGTCAATTCACCAAATCTTAAAATTTAAAATTGATATGAATTTATTTAGTTTTGATACAAACCATTATAATAATTGTATGCTAACTTTGAAATATTCCTAATTATCATATTTGTTATTTTCAAAACTTGGAAATTATATCAATTTTGAGTATTAAAATTTTATAAATTGATTCTAAAATATCAAAATGTATCTCTAGTTTTGAAACGGGTGTAATAATTCTTAAGATAGTTTTTTATGTGACGCCCCCAAAATAGATATATATCACCTATTCTGAGTCGCCAAATACATGGTACAGAAATAAATACAACTTCATTATAATAATTGTAGTGCAAAATACGACAACACAAATACTGTGAGTTTAAATACAAATATTGTCTTCTAGACAATATACACACTCAAATAAGTTCTCATTACAATTATTTAAACACTATTTTACAGAAATAGTGAGGACTGCTAAAACATCTTTCTAGAACCATCACTCCATATCCCGACTAGATCCTGCTATGTTCTCACCTCCTGAGAAAAAAAATGAAACAAAAAAGAAAATGGTGAGCTCAACTAGCCCAGTAAAGAATATTATGACTAAGATAATATACAATAAATTATCATTAGTATTCAACAGGAAAAAATCTGATAGAATATAATCGACAACAAGTTTTAGATCAACAACTACAGCGGAAACAACAAACCATTAGAAGAGTCAAGTAGAGAGTGAATTCTACTATCTTCTAAGATTTAAAAGTTCAGCATCAATATTTTATCCCTGTAACATCAATTAATAATCATCTTTAACCAAATATTCATCTTTGCACTACAGGCCAAAGATATTCATTTGTATCACCATTCGGTCATGTTCATCTCAACATCTGTTCATCTTTGCACTACGGGCCAAAGATATTCATCAGTTAATCATTCATCTTTGCACTACAGGCCAAAGATATTCAGTAATATCATCATTTAGGACTGAGGATGATGAAAAATATCTTAAAGAAAATGAATCCAGTGAGACAGAAGGACAAATAGTAGGGATTCGTATAACAGTTTATCCAAGATCAATAATACTTCATAATAGTCAATTGTGAAGCAGAATTCAAAAATAAAGATCAAAACATGGATACAATCAAAGATAGTAACCATAATAGACATCTTGGACAAAAAGAAAAAAAATTTATTTTTCGGTGAATAGTGCTGTATTCGTGAATAGTGCCGTATACGTGAATAGTGCCGTATACGTGAATAGTAACTCTGACACAAAAAATTCCAAATTTGATAAAAACTCATATCAATATTTCAGCATAATGATATCGAAAGAAATAATATCATTTATGAAAAAAATAACATCTCTTACCTCAAAATATCAGTACTTCTGGTCGGAATACCGGTATAAGGCTGAAAAAAATTTGCTCTGATGAATAGAAACTCTCAAAGTATCTAAATACTCACAAAATACACTCAATAATCTAGAAAGAGAAAAAGAGAAAACTTGTTTCTGGTGTGATTTTCAATTCTAACTTAGCCCTCTATTTATAGGAAAATGTTAGCATGCCGAAGCAGACTTAACCTGCAACCTGATGGCTTTACCTGCTACTATTCAAGCCTACCACATTTGAATAAAAATCTCAGCACATTTCTTCACCAACCAAGAGTGGGGCCCACCAATTCTAGAATTTTTCACCAAAATGATAAACTCCGAAAATTCAATAATTTCTGAACCAGTCATCTCGTAAAATTCATAATAAATCATACGTTCATTTTTAACGGTTCAAAATTTGTGGACATATACTCAACTTATATATGTATAACATATCTAAAAATTACCACGATCCAACGGTCGGATTAAAAATTATAACCCCCGCAAAATATCTCAAAAACCCTAATTTTTAATACCTCCATTCCGACAAAAATACTGATAAAAACCTCAACATTAACTCCTTCATTTTTAACCACAAAAATATATCCCTCATTTATATCCACATAAAATAAATATTTCCTTATCATATGAATCAATAATTAATTATTCACAAATAATATTACATAATCATATTTATGACAACCAGGCCGTTCCCAGGAAAGAGGGAGATTTTCAATAAGAATTTCTCCTTACTGGCGCGTAATTAGATGACCAAACCTCTCCTTAGACAGAACTTTCTAGACATTGCCAATAATGTTATCTAATAATATTATTCAAATAATATGAATTATTGATCTGATAATGGGAAATACTGTGCAGTGACAATTATTGAAATAACAATAATATAAAATATCAATGCAGCAATTATTGAATCAATAAAATAAAATTTTAAACAGTAACTACTGTAACAATTATTGAGTAGTGCCTTCCTTTGTAAGAATCAATAATTGGTGTAATACCGTGTGCTACTGTATTTTAACCACCAGGTATTCCAACAGTATTAACGGTAACAACTATGCCGTTAATTATAAATAACTTATACTTGTCGTTTTCTTCATCCAATCGCTTTCCGTTATGGGGCCCACACAAGGCTGCGCCGTCGTACGAATATTCCCCGACAGCAAGAATATTCCACGACCAAACGAATATTCACCGACCAAAAATGAATATTTTATAACCACTTGCTTATTTGAAATATTTGCGCATTTTACCCATAACTAACCACATTAATCAAATCAACACTTTCTATTCCAAAATAATAAATAGAGAAAATTTAATTTCATTTATTAATAAGTTGGGGTCTTACAACCTCCCCTCCTTATGAAATTTTGTCCTCGAAATTGACGTACGTACCTGGTATTTCGAAAAGGTGAAGATACCTCGCTTTCATTTCTGATTCCAACTCCCAGGTCATTTCTTCAATAGCATGGTTTCTTCACAAAACCTTAACTTGTGGTATAACCTTCGTGCGTAGAACATGCTCTTTCCTATCCAAAATCTTAACAGGTACCTCCTCGTACGTTAAATCTTCGGCTATCTCATCTGGTTCTAACTCAATTATGTGGTTCGGGTCTTTCACATATTTACGAAGCACAGATATGTGAAAAATATTATGAACACGAGACATGCTTGGAGGTAATGCGAGTCTATAGGCCACATTTCCTATTCGGTCAAGAATCTCAAATGGACCGACAAATCGTGGATTGAGCTTTCCTCTCTTCCCAAATCTTGTAACTCCTTTCCATGGTGCAACACGTAACAATACATGATCTCCAATATTGAATTTTACATCCTTTCGACGAAGATCCGCATAACTCTTTTGTCGATCCTGTGTCGTTTGTATACGTTGTCGAATTGTTTGGATCTTCTCTGTAGTTATGCGTACTAATTCTGGTCCCAACAATGTTCTTTCACCCACCTCGTCCCAGCATACTAGAGAACGACACTTTCGTCCATATAAGGCTTCAAATGGAGCCATACCTATACTTGCCTGATAACTGTTGTTGTAGGAGAATTCCACCAGTGGCAAGTACTTATCCTAACTTCCTTTGAAATCTAGAACACAGAGTCTTAATAGATCTTCAAGGATTTGAATAGTCCTCTCTGATTGCCCATCCGTTTGAGGATGGTATGCTGAACTAAATCTTAAATCCGTGCCCATAACTTTCTGCAAGCTAACCCAAAATCGTGAAGTGAATCTTGGGTCACGATTCGAAACTATGGATACTGACATGCCATGCAATCTCACAATCTCATTCATGTACATACTAGCAAGACGTTCAAGGGAATAAGTCTCACGTATAGGCAAGAAATGGGCAGACTTGGTTAATCTATCAACAATGACCCAAATCGCATCTATGCCTTGAGAAACCTTGAAAAGACCTGTAACGAAATCCATGGTAATGTGTTCCCACTTCCATTTCGGGATCTCAAGTGGTTGCAATGGACCCTTTGGCACTTGATGCTCCGCCTTTACACGTTGACAAGTTAAACACCTCGAGATAAACACCGCGATCTCTCTTTTCATATTGCTCCACCAAAATGTATGTCGAAGATCGTGATACATTTTGGTACTCCCATGATGGATTACAAACGGTGTGTTGTGTGCCTCCATCATTATTCTATGCTTCAAGTTAAAATCGTTAGGAACACAAAGTCTGGAGTTGACTCGAAGTATTCCTTCTTCATCGATTCTTGCTTCTGGAATAGCACCTTCTTGCACTTTCTTCTTCATACACATCAGCTATATGTCCGTAGCTTGAGCGACTTTAACTTTATCAATTAAAGTCGGTTCTACTCGTATATTTGATATCATCATGTGGGTACTTGGAGCCTTCATCTCTATCTCCATCCTTTGCAAATCATACAAAATGGGCCTTTGTGTTAACACCATTGCACTCGTACCCGCGTATGATCTTCTACTCAATGTGTCAGCTACTACGTTCGCTTTTCCAGGATGATATTGGATGGTATGATTGTAATCTTTCAACAGCTCAAGCCAACGTCGTTGCCGCATGTTGAGTTCCTTTTGGGTGAAGAAATATTTGAGGCTTTTATGATCCGTATAGATCTCCACTTTCTCCCCATACAGGTAGTGTCTCCAAATCTTCAACGCAAAAACGACTGCTGCCAACTCCAAATCATGAGTAGGATAATTCCTCTCATATTCTTTGAGTTGTCGCGAGGTATAGGCTATGACTTTTCCATGTTGCATGAGAACACATCCTAACCCTTTGCCTGAAGCATCGCTGTAGATAACAAATCCATCCGAACCAGATGGTATTGTCAGAACAGGTGCCGAAATGAGTCTCCTCTTGAGTTCTTAAAAACTCTTCTCACAATCCTCGCTCCAACCGAATTTTGTATCCTTCCGAGTCAGCTGAGTTAACGGAGAAGCGATTCTAGAAAATCCTTCCACGAATCTCCGATAATACCCAGCTAAGCCCAGAAAGCTACGTACTTCGGTCATCGACTTCGGTTGCTCCCAACTTTGTATGGCTTCAATCTTCGCAGGGTCGACAGATACTTCATGTTTTGACACCACGTGCCCAAGGAATGCTACTTCCTCAAGCCAGAACTCGTATTTCTTCAATTTGGCATATAACTTGTTTTCACGAAGCCTTTGCAGTACCAGCTTCAAATGGCGCTCATGATCTTCACGACTTTTGGAATAGATGAGGATGTCATCAATAAAGACAACAACGAACTGATCTAAATATTCTTTGAATACACGGTTCATCATATCCATGAAAGCAGCAGGAGCATTAGTCAATCCAAAAGACATGACTAAGAATTCATAATGCCCGTACCTAGTTCTGAAGGCAGTCTTTGGAATATCCTCAGTTTTAATCTTCAGCTGATGATATCCAGAACGAAGATCGATCTTTGAAAAGAATTGTGCTCCTTGCAACTGGTCAAACAGGTCAACAATGCGAGGTAGCGGATACCTATTCTTGATGGCGACATGGTTCAATTCCCTATAGTCGATACAAAGTCACATACTCCCGTCTTTCTTCTTTACGAATAAAACAGGAGCACCCCAAGGAGTATACTAGGATGAATAAAATCGATGTCTAATAACTCCTGTAATTGGACTTTTAACTCCTGAAGTTCAATAGGAGCCATTCGATATGGGGTTTTAGAAATGGGATTTGTACCGGGTTCAAGGTCAATAAAGAATTCAACTTCACGTTCTGGGGGTAGACCATGAAGTTCTTCAGGAAATACATCGGGAAATTCTCTAACAATAGAAATATTATTCAAATTTGACTTGTCTTTGTTCAAATCCATAATATGGGCTAAGAAAGCTTGACATCCGTTTTTTAATAAACGAATAGCTTTGTGGTTTGATATGATAGTGACTGATTTTAGTGGTTTAGTAGTTTGAATTCGTATGACAGGTTGGTTAGGAATATGAAAACTAACAACCTTACGAAAACAATCAATTTTTGCATGATGAGTGGTTAACCAATCAATTCCTAAAATCACATCAAAAGCAAGTATCTTTAAAGAGATAAGATCAACAGGTAATGTGATAGTGCCAACTTGGATCGTGCAAGATTTATAAACTGTAGATGTAACGAAGGTTTCACCCAACGGAGTTTCAACAGATAAGTCAAAGTCCAATTTCTCTGGAGTCAAGTTTAAACGTTGAGCACAAGCAGGACAGATAATAGAATGGGTAGAACCGGTATCTAATAAGGTATAAACTTCGCAAGAGTTTATGATTAGCTTACCCGTGATCACCTCGTTCGGGTTCCTCACGTTTTGGCCAGTCACGACAAACGCTCTTCCAAGAACCGCTGATTTCGACTTATCCGGGACAGCCCTTGGAGTCACCATCCCCGTTGAACTTGGTTTTGCTACAGAACAATCCCGAGCTATGTGGCCTTCCTTTCCACAGTTGTAACATACCTTGGATTGTTGTGGACAGTTTGGGCTGATATGTCCCTCTTTCCCGCATTTGTAACATCTAACTGGCGGTCGTTCTCCTCCCCTAGAATTTGTTGTTGGTGCTGGTGCAGCTGCTGATGTCTTTCCGTCATTGTTGAATCTCCTCTTTCTAAAATTTCCACTTGACTCACCTCTCCTATTATCATGGCCACGATGACCACCCAAGTGGTTACCGCCTTTGTTCGTATTTTTCCCTCCTCGTTGGTTATCATCGCTCTGATGACTGTTGTCACCGGTATGACCCTGGTTATGGTCCCTCGGTTGCACATACTCATTATCTCGCTCTAATAATTGAGCCCTGTTTACAACATCTGAATATAAAGAAAATTTATGAGAGATAAGATATTGCCGAATCTCGGGTTTTAGACCTCTTAGAAACATCCTTGTCATTCGTTCCTCATTTTCGATCAAATGAGGTGCAAACCTGGATAACTCTACAAACTTCGCCTCGTACTGGGACACCGTCATGTTGTTTTGTTCCAGTCTGATAAACTCCACCTCCTTCATATGACGAATACTTTCAGAAAAGTACTTGTCATTGAACAGTTTCTGAAATATTTCCCAAGACATGTTGAGTGCGTCAGGCTGGGTACGCTTCACAGACTCCCACCAGTAGTCTGCCTCACCACGGAACATAAAGGTGGCGAATGGAACCTTCTGTTCCTCCGTGCATCCCAAGACATCGAATATCTTGGTAATTTGCTTGACCCACGTTTCCGCCATGATCGGATCCGGCTTTTCCTTAAATTCTAGTGGTCCCAATTCTTTGAACTGCTTGGCTATGACAAACCGCGTATTGTTATCATTTCCACCCGTATTCTATACACAAGTCTCCCTCGTCTGATTTTGTATGAACTGCAAAAAGCTCCTAAACATTCCATCATTCATCGTTTGCTCGGTAATGTTGTTTACAGGAGGAATATTATCTTCTTGTTGCACGTTCCCCTGGGTGGTGATCAAAGGTGTCTCCACGGTCTGATTTACTCCATTATTAACGTTCTCAGCTGCCATTCTTAAATACTACCATAAAACAAAGGTTAATAGTCATGTCATATATTATCCCTATACTCTGACCGACCAAATAAACACCAAATAAACTTAGTCAGGTCATACTAGCGAAGAAATTCCCCGTCTCTCCCTTCCTAGTTCTTGTCTCACATCTCAGCCAGAGATCATATCCCTAAGCTCTGATACCAACTGTGACGCCCCCAAAATAGGTATACATCACCCATTCTGAGTCGCCAAATACATGGTACAGAAACAAATACAACTTCATTATAATAATTGTCGTGCAAAATACGACAACAACAAATACTGTGAGTTTAAATACAAATATTGTCTTCTAGACAATATCCACACTCAAATAAGTCCTCATTACAATTATTCAAACACTATTTTACAGAAATAGTGAGGACTGCTAAAACATCTTTCTAGAACCATCACTCCATATCCCGACTAGATCCTGCTATGTTCTCACCTCCTGAGAAGAAAAATGGAACAAAAAGGAAAAGGGTGAGCTCAACTAGCTCAGTAAAGAATATTATGACTAAGATAATATACAACAAATTATCATTAGTATTCAATAGGGAAAAATATGATAGAATATAATCGACAACAAGTTTTAAATCAACAACTGCAGCGGAAACAACAAACCATTAGAAGAGTCAAGTAGAAAATGAATTCTACTATCTTCTAAGATTTAAAAGTCCATCATCAATATTTTATCCCTGTAACATCAATTAATAATCATCTTTAACTAAATATTCATCTTTGCACTACATGCCAAAGATATTCATTTGTATCACCAGTCGGTCATGTTCATCTGAACACCTGTTCATCTTTGCACTACGGGCCAAAGATATTCATCAGTTAATCATTCATCTTTGCACTACAGGCCAAAGATATTCAGTAATATCATCATTTAGGACTGAGGATGATGAAAAATATCTTAAAGAAAATGAATCCAGTGAGACAGAAGGACAAATAGTAGGGATTCGTATAATAGTTTATCCAAGATCAATAATACTTCATAATAATCAATTGTGAAGCAAAATTCAAAAATAAAGATCAAAACATGGATACAATCAAAGATAGTAACCATAATAGACATCTTGGACAAAAAGGGAAAATTTTATTTTTCGGTGAATAGTGCCGTATTCGTGAATAGCGCCGTATACGTGAATAGTGTCGTATACGTGAATAGTAATCTCGACACAAAAAGTTCTAAATTTGATAAAAATGCATATCAATATTTCAGCATAATGATATCGAAAGAAATAATATCATTTATGAAAAAAATAACATCTCTTACCTCAAAATATCAGTACTTCTGGTCGAAATACCGGTATAAGGCTGAAAGAAACTTGCTCTGATGAATAGAAACTCTCAAAGTATCTAAATACTTACAAAATACACTCAATAATCTAGAAAGAGAAAGAGAGAAAACTTATTTCTGGTGTGATTTTCAATTCTAACTTAGCCCTCTATTTATAGGAAAATGTTAGCACGCCGAAGCAGACTTAACCTGCAACCTGATGGCTTTACCTGCTACTATTCAAGCCTACCACATTTGAATAAAAATGTCAACATATTTCTTCACCAACCAAGAGTGGGGCCCACCAATTCTAGAATTTTTTACCAAAATGATAAACACCGAAAATTCAATAATTTCTGAACCAGTTATCTCGTAAAATTCATAATAAATCATACGTTCATTTTTAACGGTTCAAAATTTGTGGACGTATACTCAACTTATATATGTATAACATATCCAAAAATTACCACGATCCAACGGTCGGATTAAAAATTATAACCCCCGCAAAATATCTCAAAAACCCTAATTTTTAATACCTCCATTCCGACAAAAATACTGATAAAAATCTCAACATTAACTCTTTCATTTTTAACCACAAAAATATATCCCTCATTTATATTCACATAAAATAAATATTTCCTTATCATATGAATCAATAATTAATTATTCACAAATAATATTACAGAATCACATTTATGACAACCAGGCCGTTCCTAGGAAAGAGGAGGCTTTCCAATAAGAATTTCTCCTTACTGGCGCACAATTAGATGACCAAACCTTTCCTTAGACAGAACTTTATAGATATTTCCAATAATGTTATCTAATAATGTGGCGCCCCAAACATTAGGTATACATCACCCATCTTGGGGTTGTCAGATACATAGTACAGAATACAAATATAACTTACTAATACAACTGTTGTGTACAATACGACAAAACATAAACTGTGAGTTTGAATACAAATATTATCTTCTAGAGAGTATTCATACTCAAAAAGAGTCCTCATTACATTTATTAACACACCATTACATAGAATAGTGAGGACTACTAACTAACACTATCATTCGGACCATCACTCCGTTCTCCGACTTGCCCCAGCTACGTTCTCATTTCCTGAAGAGAACAGTGAAAGAAAGGGTGAGCTCAACTAGCCCAGTAAGAAATATTATAACTAAGATAATGTAGAATAAATTATCATTAGCCTTCAACAATGTTAAACTGATAAAATATAATAGACATCAAGTTTAACTGCAGCGGAACAAGCAATCCATTAAAAGAGTCAAGTAGAAAAAATAAACTCTACTATCTTTTATGATTTAAAAGTTTTTCAACACTGTTATCGCTGGGACTCAGCTTAATAAAATAATTCACATCATCGAATCACCCCTGCACTACGGCCAAGGATATTCGTGTATTCATTAATGGTCATGATCATGCCAACAACTGTCCATCAATGCACTACGGGCTAATGAGGACTTTTACCACATCATTCGTAATATTACGGTCATGATTACACCGAATAATCCCTGGTCATAATCATACCAAGTCCATCTATGCACTACAGGCCACAGATGACTTTCAACAGAATATAAACATGAGGATGATGACAATGATATAAGAATTCAATAAAACAAGTTCAAGAATTAATTTATTCAAGAATTAACAACGTCCAAATTGTCAACATGATACTACTTTGTGGAGTAAAATTCAAGAATGATCAGGAGAATATTTTCATGAATAGATACTAGATGAAGCGCAAATGTCAAGGATATTCCACAAATTTTATGGAGTATAGAAGTCAAAACTTAACCAACTGAGTATAATAAAGAATGGAATAACAAAAGAAATCACCATGCATGCGATAGACCGCACAGACAGGTTATTCTAACAGAATAATAAATAATGGAACCAGGTCCGGCGTAAACGTACAGACAGGATATTCCGACAGAATAATAAATAATGGAACCAGGTCCGGCGTAAACGCACAGACAGGATATTCCGACAGAATAATAAATAATGGAACCAGGTCCGGTGTAAAACACACATACAGGATGTTCCAACAGAATAATAACAAGACGAAACCAGGTCCGGTGTAAAACACACAGACAGGATGTTCCAACAGAATAATAACAAGACGGAACCAGGTCCGGTGTAAAACACACAGACAGGATGTTCCAACAGAATAATAGAAGAATGTCACCAAGTATAGGGTATTCCGTATATACAGGTTATTCCAACAAAATAATAAAGAAATGGAATAACAGAAGTTCTCTTCTTGAATACAAAAGAATAATATCCCTTACCTTAAAAGAACTGGATATTGGAAAAGTGAAGTAGCAGAATACTTTTATTCTCTCTCTCTTATTCTCTCTATACTTTCTCTCTCTATAACTTGAATGAATTCGTGAAAAATAATGAAGCCCTAGGCCTCTATTTATAGAAAAACTGAGGGTGGCTCTTGGTCTTAACGAAGGGTCAAATGACTCTTGGTCTTAACGAAGGGTCAAATGACTCTTGATAATATTGAAGGGACAACTACTATTGACGAAAGTAATTACTATTGACCAAGGTAAATACTATTGACGACGGTAATTACTTTTGACGAAGAGACTCTTAGATGATGACATATGGGCCCCCCATAAAAAATAACTAAACTTACCATCACGTCTCAATTATTAATTTAATAATATAACATATTATACAGATGATACTATGACAATAATTTAAGAGATATGATGCAGCAATTACTGTAGCAATAATTGAGTATAGCTGAGTGACTTCTCACGTAAGCATCAATAATCAATACCGTGTGCTACTATGCAACCACGCGTATTACTGTACTTTTACTACCGGGTAGTTCAACAGTTTTAACAGTTTTAACGGTAACACCTCAGCCGTTATTTTTATAGAAAGATAATTTTGTCGTTTTCTCAATCCGACGATAATTTCGTTGTGGGGTCCACCAATGATTGTGCCGTTGTACGAATATTCCCTGTTAAAACAAATATTCCCCGACCAATCGAATATTATAAAACAACTTGCGTACTTTGCAAAATTTATAAATATTACCCACAATTATAACATTATATCAAATTAACTCCATAATATTCAAAAATGATATTTATAGAAAATTCATCTTTATTTATAAAAGTTGGGGTCTTACAAATAATATTATTCAAATAATATGAATTATTAATCTGATAATGGAAAATACTGTATTGTGACGCCCCCAAAATAGGTATACATCACCCATATTGAGTCGCCAGATACATGGTACAGAATTCAAATACAACTTAATAATACAACTGTCGTGTACAATACGACATAACATAAACTTTGAGTTTGAATACAAGTATCGTCTTCTAGAGAGTATCCATACTCAAAAGGAGTCCTCATTACAATTATTATCACACTATTACATAGAATAGTGAGGACTACTAATGCTATCATCTGGTCCATCACTCCGTTTCCCGACTCGTCCAACTATATTCTCATTTTCTGAAGAGAACAGTGAAAGAAAGGGTGAGCTCAACTAGCCCAGTAAGAAATATTATGACTAAGATAATGCATAATAAATTATCATTAGTCTTCAATAATGTTAAACTGATAAAATACAATAAACATCAAGTTTAACTGTAGCGGATCAAGCAATCCATTAAAAGAGTCAAGTAGAGAATAAAATCTACTATCTTCTATGATTTAAAAGGTTTTTCATCACTTTTATCGTTGGGACTCAGCTTAATAATAATCCACATCATCGAATCACCCCTGCACTACGGCCAAGGATATTCTTTAGTATCACGACCACATCATCGAATCATGTTTTCATCAACAGTCCTGATCATGCCATAAAATAATTCATCTTTACACTACGGCCAAAGAGAATCCATAGCCATAATCATACCAAAAACTGTCCATCAATGCACTACGGCAAATGAGGATTTTTACCACATCATTCATTACATTACGGTCATGATTACACCGAATAATTCCTGGTCATAATCATACCAAGTCCATCTATGCACTACAGGCCACAGATGACTTTATCCATATCATTTGTAACATTACGGTCATGATTACACCGAATAATCCCTGGTCATAATCATACCAAGTCCATCTATGCACTACAGGCCACAGATGACTTTCAACATAATATAAATATGAGGATGATGACAATGATATAATAATCAATAAAACAAGTTCAAGAATTAATTTATCCAGGAACCAATAACGTCCAAATTGTCAACATGATACTGCTTTGTGGAGTAAAATTTAAAAATACTTAGAAGAATATTTTCATGAAAAGATACTAGATGAAATGCAAATATCGATGATATTTCACTAATTTCATGGAGTATGAAAGTCAAAATTTTAACCAACTGAGTATAATAAAGAATGAAATAACAAAAAAAATCACCATGCATGCGGTATTTCGCATAGACAGGTTATTCCAACAGAATAATAATAACGGAACCAGGTCAGGCAAAATTTGCACCGACAGGATGTTCTAACAGAATAATAATGACGGAACCAGGTCCGGTGTAAAACACACAGACAGGATGTTCTAACAGAATAATAATAAAGACGGAACCAGGTCCGGCGTAAAACGCACAGACATGATATTCCAACAGAATAATAATAAAGATGGAACCAGGTTCGGCGTAAACGCACAGACAGGATATTCTGACAGAATAATAAATAATGGAACCAGGTCCGGCGTAAACGCACAGACAAGATATTCCGACAGAATAATAAAGAACGGAATATTAGAAGAATTTCACCATGTATAGGGTAGCCCGCGTTTACAGGTTATTCTAACAGAATAATAAATAATGGAATAACAGAAGTTCTCTTCATGAGTATAACAAATAACATCCCTTACCGTAAAAGAAACTTGATATAAGAGTAGGAAAGTAGCAGAATACTTTTCTTCTTTCTCTCTATAATTTTCTCTCTCTAGAGTTTCAGTGAATTTGTAAGAAATAATGAAGGAATGAGCTTCTATTTATAGGAGAATAGAAGTGCATTGTTCACGAACGAAATTATTTTGCAGCATTATTTCTTCAATCAACTAACAACTAAGTCAAACAACTAACCAATAAGATTTCAACAAAAATTAAAATATAATACATATATATAAACACATGTTTTCAACTTATATATATCAATATTATATATACACCACTTAATTTTTCTCCCCCATAATCAACATCAACCCCCCATCCACCCAATAATCAAATTCACTACACTCTTACACATTACTATCACACACAAACACATCTTACACCCATCACTTTCATATAATTACTTTTCCACCATTTTTCACTCACACACGTCACTTTCACTCTTCCTTTTCTTCTACCACTCTCCACTCACACGTATAATATTATATATATACACACACATCACAATCTTATATATATAAACTCCTTTCCCTACGTAACTCCCTCCCACCCCCATTTTCAAAATCAATTTTCAGCACATATGGGACTCACATGTGGCACCCATATGTGGGCCCCACCATTAAATAAATTTTACCAATTATTTTAAAAAATAGGTAAATAGGAGTCTATAAAATAAGCAAAACTGAGTAACTTCTCACATAAGCATCAATAATCAATACCGTGTGCTACTATGCAACCACGCGTATTACTGTACTTTTACTACCGAGTAATTCAACAGTATTAACGGTAAAACTTCCGCCGTTATTTTCATAAAAATATTTTTGTCGTTTTCTCAATCCGACAATAATTTCGTTGTGGGATCCACCAATGATTGTGCCATCGTACGAATATTCCCCGACACAAAAAATATTCCCTGACCAATCGAATATAATATGACAACTTGCATACTTTGTAAAATTTATAAATACTACCCACAACTATAACATTATCTCAAATCCACACCATAATATTAAAAAAAATATTTCGAAAAAATTAAATATTTATTCATAAAATCTGGGGTCTCACAGTGCAGTGACAATTATTGAAACAACAATAATATAAAATATAAATGCAACAATTATTGAATCAATAAAATAAAATTTTGAACAGTAACTACTGTAACAATTATTGAGTAGTGTCTTCCTTCGTAAGAATCAATAATTGGTGCAATACCGTGTGCTACTGTATTTTAACCACCAGGTATTCCAACAGTATTAACGGTAACAACTACGTCGTTAATTATAAATAACTTATACTTGTCGTTTTCTTCATCCAATCTTTTTCCGTTATGGGGCCCACACAAGGCTGCGCTGTCGTACGAATATTTCTCGACAGCAAAAATATTCCACGACCAAACGAATATTCACCGACCAAAAATAAATATTTTATAACAACTTACTTATTTGAAATATTTGCGCATTTTACCCATAACTAACCACATTAATCAAATCAACCCTTTATATTCTAAAATAATAAATAGAGGAAATTTAATTTCATTTATTAATAAGTTGGGGTCTTACATTTTAATTATAGTCTATCTGCTCCAACTTATATGATCATTATTACCTTTTAAAAATTAATTTGAAATATTTTCAAACTCAAAATTTACATGACTCATTAAAAATTATGAAATAATAAAATTTACGATGAGTAATACTTTTTAAATAGTTTACAATATTCATTATTTTATTAATTACAGTTTAAAAAATTATGACAAATTTGAATTTAAAGATCTTTTAAATCAACTTTCCTATATACTCCATTAATTTTATTATTTAAAAAAATATCATTTGTAAAATTAAAAAAACTAAAAAAATGATTAGATACATCATTGCATTGTGGTGTGTGTGTAGGGGCCATGGGGTTGTGGTGTGTGGTTGTAGGGGTTCTAGTGGTCTTTAATTCACGAAAGAAATATGGTCTTTATCAATTATGTTACGTTTGAATTGTAAAAATTAAAGTGGTAATGAAATGACTTATTTTTATTAAATATAAAAAGTAATGTTTGGTTATTCTATTGAACTGAAATAAATCATTATTATTTTTATTAAATTTGTGAATTTTATTCTTTGAAAAATAATATGAAATGACTCATTTTAGTCAATAATAAAATGAATCTTTATAGTCACCATTCCATTCCTCTAATTCAAAGATATCTTTAATAGCATCCTATATATTTCTCACAAACGTTTGTATCTAGATGAGTAATTCTCAAATTATTTTTTTGTTTGAGCGCAAGTAATTCTCAAAATATAATTATATATTACTCCCTCCGTTCCTTAATAATTTAGGGCTGTAAATGGTAACCAAAAAATTCGTATTCGTCCGCATCCGTATTTGAAAAAAAGCGGATATTATTCGCATTCGAAAAAAAATAGATATATCCGTACTCGATTTAAAGGTATCCGTAAATAAACGGATACGAATACGGATATAGACGTATTCGTATTCGATTAACATCCGTCCGTAAATATATCCGGCGGATACGGATATCCGGAATCCGTATCCGAATAACTTATATATATATATATATATATATATATATTATATATATATATATATATATATATATATATATATATATATATATATATATATATATATATATATATATACGGTCAGGATCAAGAACATTCTTTTTAAAGAGCATTCCTCCTTAAATATCACTCCTTTATTAAAACTACGTCGTTTTGGAGGGACGCGGTGACATTTTTATAAATACGCGGTGGTATTTTTCCCATTTATTTACAAAAATGTCACCGCGTCCCCTCCAAAACGACGTAGATTTAATAAAGAAGTGCTATTTAAAGAGGAATTGTAACGCCCCCAAAATAGGTCCATTCCATCCAACCTATTATGAGTCGTCAAATACATGGTACAGAAAATAAATACAACTTTATTACAAAAATTATCGTACAAAATACAACACATATGTTGTGAGTTTGGGTACAAATATATACCAACTGTGACTCATGTCCCAACCTTGGATAGCACGTCACAATGACACAATACATAAAGGTATAGTCAAAAACTGTTTTAGAAATTAAAATCTTTGGGGAGTGCTCAAGGAAACCCTCGTACATGGGAGACCATGCTTCTAGGTTATGATAAATATCATATGGCCACAGAATTATCCTTGGTTGACCCAATAGACCCCAAAGAAAAATGAGAATATTACTATCATATTCTTCTCAATGGTGAGTCTTCTCTTGACTTATCATTATCTCCACTGTCTCTAATTGTGAATTATACTTCAAATAAACACCAAGATTATATAGGTAGTGCTCGTAGATATACTCAGCAAGTGGATGAGCACAACCCTGTCTTATGATGACACGAGGTTGTATGTCATTAGACATCTTGTATGATAGTGACAAAACACCCTTCCAACGTTGGGTTCGCCTCACCCTATTTTCTTCACCAAATATAACTACTAAAT
>CM029012.1:214945909-215030909 GCA_016801055.1 Panax notoginseng | reverse complement strand
TTTAAGTTTATCAATACACATTAGCTATTTTTTCTTACTTTACCCTTATTTTAAGTTTTATTCTATTTAAAGTTTTATTCCCTTCCCAATAATTCTTATTTATTTTAATGCTATAATTCAAGTAGTAATTGGTTGAATTGAATAAGAAATATTGAGAATGGAATAATTAGTTGATATAATTAATAAGGGTAGTATATTATTTTCGTTAGGTATTAATTATATTTCTTAATCTGTGTATGTATATTAATTTTAAACGATAATCTTCTAAGAATAGAAGGAATAATTAAAAAGGAACAGACAGAGTAATAATTAATGGAAATAAGTATCCCCATGCAGACCATTTATTGAACCGATCAGTTCGATGACAAGTGACAATAATAGTACTACAAAGGTTAGTGTACTGTAGAATTTATTATTTCTTCCGTCACATAAATGATATTTTAGAATTGTGTATAATAATTAAAAAAACAATTACATAGTACTCCCTCCATTCTTATATATAAGTTATTTTGGACTTTTTTTTATTATTTTTAATTATTTATTGTTTGTAGTTATTTAAGAAAATTAATCACTATTTTTCTTAAATTGCCCCTTATTACTCCATCTAATTTTTTGATCCACATTTATCATTATCCTATACTATTCCTCTACTCATAAGTCTTTCTTTCATTCTCTCAATAAAACTCTTTCATTATGATATAAGTAAGGTGAAGGATATTATAGACAATAGATAGTATATTTAATACTTTTCAATCCTTTCTTTAATTCTTGTGCACATGTCTAAAACGACCTATATTAAGAAACGGATGAAGTATTAAATATATTATTAATTGTTTATAATTATATTCTCTCTCGTCTATAATATTTTTTCATAAATAATAATTTTAGAAAAATTATGATTAATTCGTTTAAATTATATAAAACATCAAATAATTTAAAAATAATAAAATTACCTTGCATTCCAATGCCATACAACAATGATCAAAAACTCCTTAGATCAAGTTCAAAACATAAAAACAAGTCAATCAAGTGTTGGTCTATTGGTTAAAGATTGAAGTACTTTGTCTTTAAGTTTAATTCTTACTTACTTTTTATTTATTTATCTATGTGCAGTGTATTTTTTTTCTTTACGTGATACTCATTAATTAATTCTTAATATTATAATAATGTTGATATATTCATTATGAAATTATATTATACTTCTTAAAATTAGGGTTAAAATACAAATAAAAAATAAAAACAAGGAGAGTAATATACGGAGAGGATCAGGACCATCAGGTGCACAGTGGCGGAACCAGAACATAATTCAAGGGGGGGCAAAATACATCAATAAAAAAAATTATTTATTGACGCTTGAAGAGCTTCTTTCGGTTGTACGAGTGAGAGCAGGCAACTGTATTCTGCGAGTCTGCATAGTTTGAAAAACGTCTCAAAATTTGTTCGTTTTCAATTGTTGAAAAAATATCCTTCTCAATATAAACTACTAGACTGTCATTCATCCACTCGTCTCCCATTTTGTTACGCAAGTCAGTCTTGACAATTTTCATCGCAGAGAATACTCTTTCAACAGTAGTAGTTGCAACTGGTAAAACCAAAGCCAACTCGATCAATCGATATACCAATGTAAAAGTCATATGTCTTCTTGTTTCAATCAGCTTCTTAGCAAGACTTCCCAAACCCAAATTTTCGATCCCAGAAAATTGACTATCGCATCGCATATCATAAATGTAATTTTCAAGTTGATCCCCAAGTATCATGCGATCAGTCAATGAGAAGTCTTCTGGATAAAGCTCAGCAAGACGGAGTAATTTATTTTTGTCAAATTGAGAGAACGAATCTCTTGGATCAAGGCATGATATGCATAAAAGTAACTCTGTGCTTGCTTCTGAAAAACGATTGTTCATCTCTTGAATAATTGAATCAACAACCTACATTGTAATAATGAAAAATTAAAAAAAAAAAGATACATTTTTAGATAGAAATAATGAAAAAAGATGTATAGAGATTATACCTGACAAAAAATCTCAACACGATAATGATGAAAATTAGTAATAATTTATCCATTGTGCCTGCTACGACCACGGGATCTCATGTTTTCTTCCATATTAATTATTGGGATCGCGTTCTTCTCACAAAATATAATGACTTCCTTCAAAAATTTCTCCCATTCCGCCTCCCTAAAATCTTGTAGTCGAGCTTTCATTACCCCAATCAATCTCACAGCATGCACAATGTTTTGATCTTTTTGTTGCAAGGCAAGTGACAAATCATTTGTGATTCCCAATATATATTTCATCAAATGCATCACAAATACAAATTCATAATTCTCCATCTTATCAATCAAACTACTGGCTATACCACTATTATCATCAGAAGCACCATCATCATGCACATTTTCAAGCACTTGTAATACGGAAGTCCACATAGACATAAGACGGATTATTGTTATGTAATGTGACCCCCAACGAGTATCTCCTGGCCGTCTTAAACTGATTTCTTGATTTTTTCCCTTATCACTAACTATCTCTCCCTTCTCCAAACACTCCACGATCCTATCATGTTAAAAGCTGTCTAAGTTTATCTTTCCTTTTACATGATGCTCCAGCCACATTCACAATCATAGTAACATATTGAAAAAAATCACTCACAATACGACTGCTCTTGGCAACAGCAACAACAACTAATTGGAGTTGGTGAGAAAAACAATGGACATACCTTGCATATGGATTTTCTTTTAAAATAAGAGCCTTCAATCCATTGAACTCGCCTCGCATATTTGAAGCCCCATCATATCCTTGACCTCTCAACCTCGATAATGACAATTTATGCTTTGCAAATAATTCATCAATAGCATTCTTCAAAGAAATAGATGACGTGTCAGGCACATGTACCACACCAAGAAACCTTTCAATCACATCTCCATGGTTGTTTACATATCTCAAAACAACTCCCATTTGCTCCTTTATTGAAACATCACGAGACTCATCAACCATAATAGAAAATATTTTGTCCCCAATATCATTGATGATGGCAAGTGTAGTTTCCACGGCACAAGCACTTGTTAGTTCTTTTTGAATTTTTGGAGAAGTCATTTGATTGTTTCTAGGAGCATTCTCATTAACTACCTTGCCTACCTCTTCATTTCGAACGCTGTACCACTCAAAAAACTCAAGAAAATTTCCCTTATTTGATGAAGTCGATGACTCATCATGCCCACGAAAAGGCAAACCTTGCTTCAAAAGAAGGCGTGTGACATCCAAAGTTGCCGTTAAACGTGTGCGATAAGCAACCTCCATCTCTTGCCCTTGTGCTAGTAGTATATGTGACACACTCTGCCTTTGATTTTTAAAACCTTGAAGTTGTATTCTAGCATCATTATGAGCACTATTCGAAGCACCCACATGCTCTTGAAATTTTTCAATTGCCTTTTTCCAGTTGCTGAAACCTTTTTTTTGTAAAAGTGTGACGCTCCCAAAATTAGGTATACATCACCCATCTTGAGTCGTCAGATACATAGTACAGAATATAAATACAACTGATTAATACATCTGTCGTGTACAATACGACAAAACATAAACTGTGAGTTTGAATACAAATATTATCTTCTAGAGAGTATTCATACTCAAAAGGAGTCCTCATTACATTTATTAACACACCATTACATAGAATAGTGAGGACTACTAACTAATACTATCATTCGGACCATCACTCCGTACCCCGACTTGTCCCAGCTACGTTCTCATTTCCTGAAGAGAACAGTGAAAGAAAGGGTGAGCTCAACTAGCCCAGTAAGAAATATTATGACTAAGATAATGCAGAATAAATTATCATTAGCCTTCAACAATGTTAAACTGATAAAATATAATAGACATCAAGTTTAACTGTAGCGGAACAAGCAATCCATTAAAAGAGTCAAGTAGAAAATAAACTCTACTATCTTTTATGATTTAAAAAATTTTTCAACACTGTGATCGCTGGGACTCAGCTTAATAAAATAATCCACATCATCGAATCACCCCTGCACTACGGCCAAGGATATTCGTATATTCATTAATGGTCATGATCATGCCAACAACTGTCCATCAATGCACTACGGGCCAATGAGGACTTTTACCACATCATTTGTAACATTACGGTCATGATTATACCGAATAATCCCTGGTCATAATCATACCAAGTCCATCTATGCACTACATGCCACAGATGACTTTCAACATTTTATAAACATGAGGATGATGACAATGATATAAGAATTCAATAAAACAAGTTCAAGAATTAATTTATCCAGGAATTAACAACGTCCAAATTGTCAACATGATACTGCATTGTGGAGTAAAATTCAAGAATGCTTAGAAGAATATTTTCTTGAAAAAATACTGGATGAAACGCAACTATCAAGGATATTCCACAAATTTCATGGAGTATAGAAGTCAAAACTTAACCAACTGAGTACAATAAAGAATGGAATAACAAAAGAAATCACCATGCATGCGATAGACCGCACAGACAGGTTATTCCAATAGAATAATAAATAATGGAACCAGGTCCGGCGTAAACGCACAGACAGGATATTCCGACAGAATAATAAATAATGGAACCAGGTCCGGTGTAAAACACACAGACAGGATATTCCAACAGAATAATAATAAAACGGAACCAGGTCCGGTGTAAAACACACAGACAGGATGTTCCAACAGAATAATAAACGGAACCAGGTCCGGTGTAAAACACACAGACAGGATGTTCCAACAGAATAATAGAAGAATGTCACCAAGTATAGGGTAGACCGCGTATACTGGTTATTCCAACAGAATAATAACAAATGGAATAACAGAAGTTCTCTTCATGAATATAAAAGAAATAATATTCCCTACCTTAAAAGAACTGGATATTGGAAAAGTGAAGTAGCAGAATACTTTTATTCTCTCTCTCTTATTCTCTCTATACTTTCTCTCTCTATAGCTTGAATGAATTCGTGAAAAATAATGAAGCCCTAGGCCTCTATTTATAGAAAAACTGAGGGTGGCTCTTGGTCTTAACGAAGGGTCAAATGACTCTTGGTCTTAACGAAGGGTCAAATGACTCTTGGTAATATTGAAGGGACAACTACTATTGACGAAAGTAATTACTATTGACCAAGGTAAATACTATTGACGAAGGTAATTACTATTGACCAAGGTAAATACTATTGACGAAGGTAATTACTATTGACCAAGGTAAATACTATTGACGACGGTAATTACTATTGACGACGGTAATTACTATTGACGAAGAGACTCTTAGATGATGACATATGGCCCCCCATAAAATAACCAAACTTACCACAACGTCTCAATTATTGATTTAATAATATAACATATTATACAGATGATACTATGACAATAATTTAAGAGATATGATGCAGCAATTACTGTAGCAATAATTGAGTATAGCTGAGTGACTTCTCACGTAAGCATCAATAATTAATACCGTGTGCTACTATGCAACCACGCGTATTACTGTACTTTTACTACGTTTTAACGGTTTTAACGGTAACACCTCAGCCGTTATTTTTATAGAAAGATAATTCTGTCGTTTTCTCAATCCGACAATAATTCCGTTGTGGGGTCCACCAATGATTGTGCCGTCGTACGAATATTCCCCGATAAAAAGAATATTCTCCGACCAAACGAATATTTTATAACAACTTGCTTACTTTGCAAAATTTATAAATATTACCCACAACTATAACATTATATCAAATTAACTCCATAATATTCAAAAATGATATTTATAGAAAATTCATCTTTATTTATAAAAATTGGGGTCTTACAACCTCCCCTTCTTATGAAATTTCGCCCTCGAAATTAGGGTACGTACCTGGTATGTCGAAGAGGTAAGGATACCTTGATTTCATTTCTGATTCTAACTCCCAAGTCATTTCCTCAACATCGTGGTTTCTCCACAAAACTTTAACTTGAGGTATAACCTTGGAGCGTAGAATATGTTCCTTCTTATCCAAGATTTGAACAGGAACTTCTTCATACGTCAAATCCTCCGCTATTTCGTCCGGTTCTAACTCAATAATGTGGTTCGGGTCTTCCACATATTTGCGTAACATGGATATGTGGAAAACGTTATGAACACGAGACATACTTGGCGGTAAAGCGAGTCTATAAGCCACAGTTCCTACTCGATCGAGGATTAAAAATGGACCGATGAATCGAGGATTTAGCTTTCCTCTCTTTCCAAATCTCGTAACTCCTTTCCATGGAGCAACACGTAAGAACACATGATCTCCTACATCAAATTCCACGTCCTTTCGATGAAGATCAGCATAACTCTTTTGTCGATCTTGTGAGGTTTTTATACGTTGTCGGATCGTTTGAATCTTTTCTGTAGTCATACGTACCAACTCCGGTCCCAACAACGTTGCTTCGCCCACCTCATCCCAGCATACTGGAGAACGACATTTTCTTCCATACAATGCTTCGAATGGAGCCATGCCAATACTTGCTTGATAACTGTTGTTGTAGGAAAACTCCACCAATGGTAAGAACTTGTCCCAACTTCCTTTGAAGTCAAAGACACAGAGTCTTAATAGATCTTCAAGAGTTTGAATAGTCCTCTCTGATTGTCCGTCCGTCTGAGGATGATATGCTGAACTAAATCGTAACTCCGTGCCCATAGCTTTTTGTAAACTAACCCAAAATCGTGAAGTGAATCTTGGGTCTCGATCAGAAACTATGGATACTGGCATACCATGCAGTCTTACAATCTCGTTTATGTACATACGAGCAAGACGTTCAAGTGTATAAGTTTCTCGTATCGGTAAGAAATGAGCAGACTTGGTCAATCTATCAACAATGACCCAAATCGCATCAATACCTTGAGAAACCCTAGGAAGACCGGTAACGAAATCCATGGTAATGTGCTCCCACTTCCATTCTGGAATTTCAAGTGGTTGCAATGGACCTTTTGGTACTTGATGCTCCGCTTTGACTCGTTGACAAGTTAGACACCTTGAGATAAACAACGCTATCTCTCTCTTCATATTGCTCCACCAAAATGTATGACGAAGATCATGATACATTTTGGTACTTCCAGGATGGATTGCAAACGGTGTGTTGTGCGCCTCCATCATGATTTCATACTTTAAATCAGGGTTGTTAGGAACACAAAGTCTGGAGTTGACTCGAAGTATTCCTTCTTCATCGATTCTTGCTTCCGGCATAGAACCTTCTTGCACTTTCTTCCTCATACGCATCAGCTCCAGGTCTGTAGCTTGAGCAGCTTTAACTTTATCGATTAAAGTCGGTTCTACTCGTATATTCGCCATCATCACATGGGTCCCTGGAGTCTTCAACTCTATCTCCATCCTTTGCAAGTCACACAAAATGGGCCTTTGCGTTGTTAATATTGCACTTGTACCCGCATATGATCTTCTACTCAATGCGTCAGCTACCACGTTCGCTTTTCCAGGATGGTATTGAATGGTATGATCATAATCTTTCAACAGTTCAAGCCAACGTCGTTGTCGCATGTTGAGTTCCTTTTGAGTGAAGAAATATTTGAGGCTTTTATGATCCGTAAAGATCTCCACTTTCTCCCCATACAAGTAATGCCTCCAAATTTTAAGTGCAAAGACAACAGCTGCCAACTCTAGATCATGAGTAGGATAATTCCTCTCATATTCCTTGAGTTGTCTTGATGCATAGGCTATGACTTTTCCATGTTGCATGAGAACGCATCCCAACCCTTTGCTCGAAGCATCACTGTAGATGACAAATCCCTCCGAGCCAGATGGTATTGTTAGAACAGGTGCTGAAATGAGTCTCCTCTTGAGTTCTTGAAAACTCTGCTCACATTCTTCGCTCCAACCAAACTTTGTATCTTTCCGAGTCAGCTGAGTTAATGGAGTAGCGATTCGAGAAAATCCTTCCACGAATCTCCGATAATAACCAGCTAAACCAAGAAAGCTACGTACTTCGGTCACTGATTTAGGTTGCTCCCAGCTTTGAATAGCTTCAATCTTTGCCGGGTCAACCGATATTCCACGACTTGATACTACGTGCCCAAGGAATGCTACCTCTTCCAGCCAGAACTCGCATTTCTTCAACTTGGCATAAAGCTTGTATTCACGAAGCTTTTGGAGTACCAGCCTCAAGTGTTGCTCATGATCTTCACGGCTTTTGGAATAAATAAGGATGTCATCAATAAAGACGACCACAAAGTGATCCAAATATTCCTTGAATACCCGGTTCATCATATCCATGAAGGCAGCAGGAGCATTAGTCAATCCAAAGGACATGACTAGGAATTCATAATGCCCGTACCGAGTTCTAAAAGCCGTCTTTGGAATATCCTCAGTTCTAACCTTCAGCTGATGATATCCAGAACGAAGATCGATCTTTGAAAAGAATTGTGCTCCTTGCAACTGGTCAAACAGGTCATCAATACGTGGCAATGGGTACCTGTTTTTGATGGTGACATGATTCAACTCCCGATAATCAATACAAAGTCGCATACTTCCATCTTTCTTCTTCACGAATAGAACAGGAGCACCCCAAGGAGAAGTACTAGGACGAATAAAGCCAATGTCTAACAATTCCTGCAGTTGGATCTTTAACTCCTGAAGTTCAATAGGAGCCATTCGATATGGGGCTTTGGAAATGGGTTTTGTACCGGGTTCAAGATCGATACAAAATTCAATTTCACGCTCTGGGGGTAGGCCAGGAAGTTCTTCAGGGAATACGTCAGGGAATTTATTAACAACAGAAATATCATTCAAAGCTGACGTATTTTTGTTTAGATCTGTGACATGAGCTAAGAAAGCTTGACATCCGTTTTTCAATAAACGAATAGCTTTATGGCTTGAGATGACAGCGATTGATTTTAATGGTTTGGTTGCTTGAATTCGCATAATAGGTCGATTAGGAATATGAAAGCTAACAACCTTACGAAAACAATCAATTTTTGCATAATGAGTAGTTAACCAATCAATCCCTAGAATCACGTCAAATGCAAGTATTTTTAATGAAATCAGATCGATAGGTAATGTGTGGGTACCAACTTGAACCAAACAAGACTTATAAACAGTGGATGTAATGAAGGTTTCTCCCAACGGAGTTTCCACAGATAAGTCAAAGTCTAATTTCTCCGGAATCAAATTTAATCGATGAGCGCAAGTAGGAGAAATAAAAGAATGGGTTGAACCGGTATCAAATAAAGTATAAACTTCTTTAGAGTTTATGATAAGCTTACCCGTGATGACCTCATTCGGGTTCCTTGCTCTCTGGGAGTTCACAACAAACGCTCTCCCTTGCACAACCGGTTTTGACTTTTCTGGGACGGCTTTTGGTGCCTCCATCCTAGCTGAATTTGTCTTCGGTAAACGACAAAATCGGGCTAAATGACCTTCTCTTCCACAATTATAACATGCTTTGGACGGCATCGCGCAGTTTGGACTGATGTGCCCCTCCCCTCCGCATTTGAAACATATGATAGGTGGTCGTTCTCCTTCCTTAACGACAGGTGCTGGTGCTGACGTCTTTCCATCATTGTTGAATCTCCTCTTCTTGAAATGTCCATTCTTATTGTTTTGGCCCTGATTACCACCGAAGTGGTTACCATTTCTGGCCTGTTGATTCCCTCCACGCTTGTTGTCACCGCTTCGATGACTGCTCTCACTGGTATTATCATTTTGCCGGCTGCTCTCTTTTGGTTGCGTTGTCTCGTTATCGCGCTCCACCAACTGAGCCCTATTTACAACATCTGAATACAAACACAGTTTATGAGAAACAAGATGTTGACGTATCTCCGGCTTCAAACCTCTTAAAAACATCCGCGTCATTCTTTCTTCATTATCCACCAGGTGGGACGCAAACCGGGATAACTCCGCAAATTTTGCCTCGTACTGCGACACGGTCATATTATTCTGCTCCAATTTGATGAACTCCACCTCCTTCATGTGACGAATACTCTCGGGAAAGTATTTGTCGTTAAACAGATCTTGAAACTTCTCCCAAGACATCTTCAGTGCGGCAGGTTGAGTACGCTTTATCGATTCCCACCAGTAATCTGCCTCTCCTCGCAACATAAAGGCGGCAAAGGGAACCTTTTGCTCCTCGGAGCAACCCAAGACATCAAATATCTTGGTGATCTGCTTTATCCATGTTTCAGCTACAAGTGGTTTGGGTTCTCCCTTAAACTCCGGTGGTCCCAGCTCCTTAAACTGTTTAGCGGTGACCGCCAGAGAGTTTCCAGTATTTCCACCTACGTTGTGGACAGGAGCCGCTTTCACCTGTTGTTGCATGAATTGCATAAAGCCTCTGAACATTTGATCATTCATCATTTGGTCAGTGTTGTTGTTTGCATGAGGATTGACACCTTCCTGATGCACATTATCCTGATTATTGATATGTGGTGAATCAACAGTCGTCTGTGCTCCATTGCTATTCTCAACATTCTCAGATGCCATTTTCAGATACTGCCACAAAATAAAAATTAATTGATATGTCATATATTATCCTTATATTATGACCGACCAATTAAATACCATGCAAATAAACTTAGGTATGTCATACTAGCGAAGGAATTTCCCGTCTCTCCCCTCCTAGTTCTATTCTCACATCTTAGCCAGGGATCATATCCCTAAGCTCTGATACCAACTGTGACGCTCCCAAAATTAGGTATACATCACCCATCTTGAGTCGTCAGATACATAGTACAGAATACAAATACAACTGATTAATACATCTGTCGTGTACAATACAACAAAACATAAACTGTGAGTTTGAATACAAATATTATCTTCTAGAGAGTATTCATACTCAAAAGGAGTCCTCATTACATTTATTAACACACTATTACATAGAATAGTGAGGACTACTAACTAATACTATCATTCGGACCATCACTCCGTACCCCGACTTGTCCCAGCTACGTTCTCATTTCCTGAAGAGAACAGTGAAAGAAAGGGTGAGCTCAACTAGCCCAGTAAGAAATATTATGACTAAGATAATGCAGAATAAATTATCATTAGCCTTCAACAATGTTAAACTGATAAAATATAATAGACATCAAGTTTAACTGTAGCGGAACAAGCAATCCATTAAAAGAGTCAAGTAGAAAATAAACTCTACTATCTTTTATGATTTAAAAAGTTTTTCAACACTGTGATCGCTGGGACTCAGCTTAATAAAATAATCCACATCATCGAATCACCCCTGCACTACGGCCAAGGATATTCGTATATTTATTAATGGTCATGATCATGCCAACAACTGTCCATCAATGCACTACGGGCCAATGAGGACTTTTACCACATCATTTGTAACATTACGGTCATGATTATACCGAATAATCCCTGGTCATAATCATACCAAGTGTAACGACCCCAAAATAGGTTCATTCCACCCAACCCATTCTGAGTCGTCAAATACATGGTACAGAAAATAACTACAACTTTATTACAACAATTGTCGTGCAAAATACAACAACACATATGCTGTGAGTTTGGATACAAATATATATCAAATGTGACTCATGTTCCGACCGTGAACATCACCTCACAATACCACCTTACATAAAGGTATAGTCAAAAATTGTTTTAGAAATTAAAATCTTTGGGAAGTGCTCAAGGAAACCTTCGTACATGGGAGGCCACGCGTCTAGGTTATGATAGATATCATATGGCCACAGAATTATCCTTGGTTGACCCAATAGACCCCAAAGAAAAACGAGAAGATTACTATCATATTCTTCCCAATGGTGAGTCTTCTCTTGACTTATCATTATCTCCACTGTCTCTAATTGAGAATTATACTTCAAACAAACACCAAGATTATATAGGTAGTGCCCATAGATATACTCAGCAAGTGGATGAGCACAACCCTGTCTTATGATGACACGAGGTTGTATGTCATTAGACATCTTGTATGATAGTGACAAAACACCCTTCCAACGTTGGGTTCGCCTCACCCTATTTTTTTCACCAAATATAACTACTAAATGATGACCACCGTTCTATTCCCTTGTTACCCCCGCTCGACCCAGCTACACTCTTATTACCTGAAAGGAATTGTGAAGCAAAAGGGTGAGCACAACTAGCTCAGTAAAGAATATCATGACTAAAGATAATTAAATTATCAATAGCCTTCATCAATAATAAATCAGAGATTTAGAACATATGGTAAATGATAAAAATTTCAACCATAGTTGCAGCGGAACGAGCAATCCATTAGAAGAGTCAAATAGACTATAAAGTCTATTATCTTCTCCATGTTAAAAATCCATCCACAATGTTTTATCCCTGTAACATCAATCAACAATTCTGGTCCACAATCATATGAATAACTCATAATCATAACTGTAGTTCTAAATTCCTTTTCTCATCCAGGACGAAGATAATTTTTATCACCTGAAACATCAAAGATCATGGTTATACCAAATCACAGTTCCTGTTCATAATCTTACTAATAAATCCATCTTTGCACTACGGCCAAAGATATTCAACAACAGTTCATCTTTGCACTACAGGCCAAAGATATTCATCAACAGACCATCTTTGCACTACAGGCAAAGATATTCAACAACAGTTCATCTTTGCACTACAGGCCAAAGATATTCATCAATAATTCATCTTTGCACTACGGCCAAAGATATTCATCAACAATTCAACTTTGCACTTCAGGCCAAAGATATTCCTCAACAGTTCATATTTGCACTACAGGCCAAATATATTCATCAACAGTTCATATTTGCACTACAGGCCAAATATATTAATATCTCAAAGAATATATAATCATTTAAGAATTTATAACCATGTTGATCAATTCACCTTTGCACTTAAGCTAAAGATATTCAATTATAAATTCAATGGTCATGATCATACCAGTCACAATTCAACTTTGCACTACAGGCCAAAGAGAACCCTAGTCATGATCATACCAATAATCTATCCATCTTTACACTCCAGTGAAAGAGAATTTCAACATCAAGGTTATAAAAATGTTATATATGATAATAAAAATAATATGATCAACATATAGTTTTAATCTCAAGAGTAATATTCGTAACTCATGAATAGTAACCCCGACACAAAAGATAGAAATTTTACAATAAAATTTATACCAATATTTCGGTATAATGATATTGAAAGAATAACATTACTTAAATTTATAAACAATTTATTTTAATTGTTTACACTTTACTAATTAATGCATTTAATCATCATAAAATGCCAACTCTTACAATTTCATCATCAATAACCAAAACCCTCATCAAAAATCTGCATATACCTCATATAGGATTCTCAAGCCATAAAATCCTATTTTCCAATTTTCTTTCTTCACAAAACATATTTAATTCATTTACTCATAACTAGACCATTTTCATGAAAAATACCAAATCAGTTTCAAAAATATTTCTTTTCTGGAATTTAGCATAATATAGTCCCATAGTGAACATATATTTTTCTCAGAATTTTTAAAAGTCATTTACTATTTTTCATATGGCCAAAATAGCCGAATATTTAGACATTTATCAAAAATTGTACTTTTGTCTAAAAATTCTGAAATTTACAGAGTATACTTCTATCATATACATGTACTCCCAATAAAAATTTCATCAATTTTGGAGTTAACCACAAGGAATTATAAGCTGTTACTTTTAAAATAGTCTTTTCTCATAAAATTCATAACTCTCAATCTATACATCCAAAAATCACCATTTTTGGACACAATCAAGAAAACTCATCAAAATATCATTTCAAATTTTTTCAGAATTTTTGAAGATCAGAAAAATTACGAAACTAAAAATCATAACAACCCTTAAAATCCCTTAATATCCCTTACTATCCCTTACTATCCCTTACCTCAAAAGAGCAGTACTTCTGACTGGATATCGGATATGATGCTGAAGGAAACTTGCACTGATGAATAGCAACTCACCAAGTATCTAAAAACTCACAAAATATGCTTCATAATATAGAGAGAGAAAGAGAGAAAGCTTATGTTTCTGGTGTGATTTTCAATTCTAACTTAGCCCTCTATTTATAGGAAAATTTTGGTAGGTTTGACCTGCAATCTGATGGCTTTACCTGCTACTATTCCCACCCACCACATTTGAAATATAATTCAGCACATTTCTTCACCAACCACAAGTGGGGCCCACCAATTCTAGAATTTTCCACCAAAAATGATTTATAACCTGATTTCTGAATCAACAACCTCTTAAAATTCATAACAAATCATACGTTCATTTTTAACGGTTCAAAATTTGTGGGCATATACTCAACTTATATATGTATAACATATCCAAAAATTACCACGATCCAACGGTCGGATTAAAAATTATAACTCCCGCAAAATATCTCAAAAACCCTGATTTTTAATACCTCCATTCCGACAAAAATACTGATAAAAACCTCAACATTAACTCCTTCATTTTTAACCACAAAAATATATCCCTCATTTATATCCACATAATATAAATATTTCCTTATCATATGAATCAATAATTAATTATTCACAAATAATATTACAGAATCACATTTATGACAACCAGGCCGTTCCCAGGAAAGAGGGGGCTTTTCAATAAGAATTTCTCCTTACTGGCGCGCAATTAGATGACCAAACCTCTCCTTAGACAGAACTTTCTAGACATTACCAATAATGCTATCTAATAATATTATTCAAATAATATGAATTATTGATCTGATAATAGAAAATACTGTGCAGCAACAATTATTGAAACAACAATAATATAAAATATCAACGCAGCAATTATTGAATCAATAAAATAAAATATTGAACAGTAATTACTGTAACAATTATTGAGTAGTGCCTTCTTACGTAAGAATCAATTATTGATGCAATACCGTGTGCTACTGTGCAATAACGCGTATTACTGTATTTTAACCACCGGGTATTCCAACAGTGTTAACGGTAACAACTACGCCGTTATTTATAAAAACTCAAATTTTCGTTTTCTTCACCCGACAGTTATTCGTTATGGGGCCCACAAATAGCTGCGCCGTCGTACGAATATTCCCCGACAGAAAGAATATTCCACGACCAAACGAATATTCCCCGACAACAATGAATATTTTATAACCACTTGCGTATTTTGAAAAAATTTCATATATCACCCTTAACTTTAACTTTTATCAATTTAACCATTTACTGAATAGTAATTATAAAAAAATTGAATACTTTTATTTCATAAAATTCGGGGTCTTACAATCCCCCCTCCTTATGAAATTTCGTCCTCGAAATTTACGTACCTGGTATTTCAAAGAGTTGAGAATACCTTCCTTTCATTTCAGATTCCATCTTCTCTGTCATCATAATTTCTCCATTGCTCATCTCCTGTATTTCAAATAACATTCTAGAATACAGCTTCAAAACAAGTGTTAATTTAACAAATTAACATATCACATAATATCCCGATATTATGACTGACCAACAAATAAGCTTAGGAAGGACACACTAGCGAAGGATTTACTCGTCTCTCCCCACCTAGTTGTATTCCCCAATCTCTGCCAGAGATCATATCCCTAAGCTCTGATACCACCTGTAACGACCCCAAAATAGGTTCATTCCACCCAACCCATTCTGAGTCGTCAAATACATGGTACAGAAAATAACTACAACTTTATTACAACAATTGTCGTGCAAAATACAACAACACATATGCTGTGAGTTTGGATACAAATATATACCAAATGTGACTCATGTTCCGACCGTGAACATCACCTCACAATACCACCTTACATAAAGGTATAGTCAAAAATTGTTTTAGAAATTAAAATCTTTGGGAAGTGCTCAAGGAAACCTTCGTACATGGGAGGCCACGCGTCTAGGTTATGATAGATATCATATGGCCACAGAATTATCCTTGGTTGACCCAATAGACCCCAAAGAAAAACGAGAAGATTACTATCATATTCTTCCCAATGGTGAGTCTTCTCTTGACTTATCATTATCTCCACTGTCTCTAATTGAGAATTATACTTCAAACAAACACCAAGATTATATAGGTAGTGCCCATAGATATACTCAGCAAGTGGATGAGCACAACCCTGTCTTATGATGACACGAGGTTGTATGTCATTAGACATCTTGTATGATAGTGACAAAACACCCTTCCAACGTTGGGTTCGCCTCACCCTATTTTCTTCACCAAATATAACTACTAAATGATGACCACCGTTCTATTCCCTTGTTACCCCCGCTCGACCCAGCTACACTCTTATTACCTGAAAGGAATTGTGAAGCAAAAGGGTGAGCACAACTAGCTCAGTAAAGAATATCATGACTAAAGATAATTAAATTATCAATAGCCTTCATCAATAATAAATCAGAGATTTAGAACATATGGTAAATGATAAAAATTTCAACCATAGTTGCAGCGGAACGAGCAATCCATTAGAAGAGTCAAATAGACTATAAAGTCTATTATCTTCTCCATGTTAAAAATCCATCCACAATGTTTTATCCCTGTAACATCAATCAACAATTCTGGTCCACAATCATATGAATAACTCATAATCATAACTGTAGTTCTAAATTCCTTTTCTCATCCAGGACAAAGATAATTTTTATCACCTGAAACATCAAAGATCATGGTTATACCAAATCACAGTTCCTGTTCATAATCTTACTAATAAATCCATCTTTGCACTACGGCCAAAGATATTCAACAACAGTTCATCTTTGCACTACAGGCCAAAGATATTCATCAACAGACCATCTTTGCACTACAGGTCAAAGATATTCAACAACAGTTCATCTTTGCACTACAGGCTAAAGATATTCATCAATAATTCATCTTTGTACTACGGCCAAAGATATTCATCAACAATTCATCTTTGCACTTCAGGCCAAAGATATTCCTCAATAGTTCATATTTGCACTACAGGCCAAATATATTCATCAACAGTTCATATTTGCACTACAGGCCAAATATATTAATATCTCAAAGAATATATAATCATTTAAGAATTTATAACCATGTTGATCAATTCACCTTTGCACTTAAGCTAAAGATATTCAATTATAAATTCAATGGTCATGATCATACCAGTCACAATTCAACTTTGCACTACAGGCCAAAGAGAACCCTAGTCATGATCATACCAATAATCTACCATCTTTACACTCCAGTGAAAGAGAATTTCAACATCAGGGTTATAAAAATGTTATATATGATGATAAAAATAATATGATCAACATATAGTTTTAATCTCAAGAGTAATATTCGTAACTCATGAATAGTAACCCCGACACAAAAGATAGAAATTTTACAATAAAATTCATACCAATATTTCGGTATAATGATATTGAAAGAATAACATTACTTAAATTTATAAACAATTTATTTTAATTGTTTACACTTTACTAATTAATGCATTTAATCATCATAAAATGCCAACTCTTACAATTTCATCATCAATAACCAAAACCCTCATCAAAAATCTGCATATACCTCATATAGGATTCTCAAGCCATAAAATCCTATTTTCCAATTTTCTTTCTTCACAAAACATATTTAATTCATTTACTCATAACTAGACCATTTTCATGAAAAATACCAAATCAGTTTCAAAAATATTTCTTTTCTGGAATTTAGCATAATATAGTCCCATAGTGAACATATATTTTTCTCAGAATTTTTAAAAGTCATTTACTATTTTTCATATGGCCAAAATAGCCGAATATTTAGACATTTATCAAAAATTGTACTTTTGTCTAAAAATTCTGAAATTTACAGAGTATACTTCTATCATATACATGTACTCCCAATAAAAATTTCATCAATTTTGGAGTTAACCACAAGGAATTATAAGCTGTTACTTTTAAAATAGTCTTTTCTCATAAAATTCATAACTCTCAATCTATACATCCAAAAATCACCATTTTTGGACACAATCAAGAAAACTCATCAAAATATCATTTCAAATTTTTTCAAAATTTTTGAAGATCAGAAAAGTTACGAAACTAAAAATCATAACAACCCTTAAAATCCCTTAATATCCCTTACTATCCCTTACTATCCCTTACCTCAAAAGAGCAGTACTTCTGACTGGATATCGGATATGATGCTGAAGGAAACTTGCACTGATGAATAGCAACTCACCAAGTATCTAAAAACTCACAAAATATGCTTCATAATATAGAGAGAGAAAGAGAGAAAGCTTATGTTTCTGGTGTGATTTTCAATTCTAACTTAGCCCTCTATTTATAGGAAAATTTTGGTAGGTTTGACCTGCAACCTGATGGCTTTACCTGCTACTATTCCCACCCACCACATTTGAAATATAATTCAGCACATTTCTTCACCAACCACAAGTGGGGCCCACCAATTCTAGAATTTTCCACCAAAAATGATTTATAACCTGATTTCTGAATCAGCAACCTCTTAAAATTCATAACAAATCATACGTTCATTTTTAACGGTTCAAAATTTGTGGGCATATACTCAACTTATATATGTATAACATATCCAAAAATTACCACGATCCAACGGTCGGATTAAAAATTATAACTCCCGCAAAATATCTCAAAAACCCTGATTTTTAATACCTTCATTCCGATAAAAATACTGATAAAAACCTCAACATTAACTCCTTCATTTTTAACCACAAAAATATATCCCTCATTTATATCCACATAATATAAATATTTCCTTATCATATGAATCAATAATTAATTATTCACAAATAATATTACAGAATCATATTTATGACAACCAGGCCGTTCCCAGGAAAGAGGGGACTTTTCAATAAGAATTTCTCCTTACTGGCGCGCAATTAGATGACCAAACCTCTCCTTAGACAGAACTTTCTAGTCATTACCAATAATGCTATCTAATAATATTATTTAAATAATATGAATTATTGATCTGATAATAGAAAATACTGTGCAGCAACAATTATTGAAACAACAATAATATAAAATATCAACGCAGCAATTATTGAATCAATAAAATAAAATATTGAATAATAACTACTGTAACCATTATTGAGTAGTGTCTTCTTACGTAAGAATCAATTATTGATGCAATACCGTGTGCTACTGTACAATAACGCGTATTACTGTATTTTAATCACCGGGTATTCCAACAGTGTTAACGGTAACAACTACGCCGTTATTTATAAAAACTCAAATTTTCGTTTTCTTCACCCGACAGTTATTCGTTATGGGGCCCACAAATAGCTACGCCGTCGTACGAATATTCCCCGACAGAAAGAATATTCCACGACCAAACGAATATTCCCCGACAACAATGAATATTTTATAACCACTTGCGTAGTTTGAAAAAATTTCATATATCACCCTTAACTTTAACTTTTATCAATTTAACTATTTACTGAATAGTAACTATAAAAAAAATTGAATACTTTTATTTCATAAAATTCGGGGTCTTACACCAAGTCCATCTATGCACTACATGCCACAGATGACTTTCAACATTTTATAAACATGAGGATGATGACAATGATATAAGAATTCAATAAAACAAGTTCAAGAATTAATTTATCCAGGAATTAACAACGTCCAAATTGTCAACATGATACTGCATTGTGGAGTAAAATTCAAGAATGCTTAGAAGAATATTTTCTTGAAAAAAATACTGGATGAAACGCAACTATCAAGGATATTCCACAAATTTCATGGAGTATAGAAGTCAAAATTTAATCAACTGAGTACAATAAAGAATGGAATAACAAAAGAAATCACCATGCATGCGATAGACCGCACAGACAGGTAATTCCAATAGAATAATAAATAATGAAACCAGGTCCGGCGTAAACGCACAGACAGGATATTCCGACAGAATAATAAATAATGGAACCAGGTCCGGTGTAAAACACACAGACATGATATTCTAACAGAATAATAATAAAACGGAACCAGGTCCGGTGTAAAACACACAGACAGGATGTTCCAACAGAATAATAAACGGAACCAGGTCCGGTGTAAAACACACAGACAGGATGTTCCAACAGAATAATAGAAGAATGTCACCAAGTATAGGGTAGACCGCGTATACTGGTTATTCCAACAGAATAATAACAAATGGAATAACAGAAGTTCTCTTCATGAATATAAAAGAAATAATATTCCCTACCTTAAAAGAACTGGATATTGGAAAAGTGAAGTAGCAGAATACTTTTATGCTCTCTCTCTTATTCTCTCTATACCTTCTCTCTCTATAGCTTGAATGAATTCGTGAAAAATAATGAAGCCCTAGGCCTCTATTTATAGAAAAACTGAGGGTGGCTCTTGGTCTTAACGAAGGGTCAAATGACTCTTGGTCTTAACGAAGGGTCAAATGACTCTTGGTAATATTGAAGGGACAACTACTATTGACGAAAGTAATTACTATTGACCAAGGTAAATACTATTGACGAAGGTAATTACTATTGACCAAGGTAAATACTATTGACGAAGGTAATTACTATTGACCAAGGTAAATACTATTGACGACGGTAATTACTATTGACGACGGTAATTACTATTGACGAAGAGACTCTTAGATGATGACATATGGCCCCCCATAAAATAACCAAACTTACCACAACGTCTCAATTATTGATTTAATAATATAACATATTATACAGATGATACTATGACAATAATTTAAGAGATATGATGCAGCAATTACTGTAGCAATAATTGAGTATAGCTGAGTGACTTCTCACGTAAGCATCAATAATCAATACCGTGTGCTACTATGCAACCACGCGTATTACTGTACTTTTACTACCGAGTAGTTCAACAGTTTTAACGGTTTTAACGGTAACACCTCAGCCGTTATTTTTATAGAAAGATAATTCTGTCGTTTTCTCAATCCGACAATAATTCCGTTGTGGGGTCCACCAATGATTGTGCCGTCGTACGAATATTCCCCGACAAAAAGAATATTCTCCGACCAAACGAATATTTTATAACAACTTGCTTACTTTGCAAAATTTATAAATATTACCCACAACTATAACATTATATCAAATTAACTCCATAATATTCAAAAATGATATTTATAGAAAATTCATCTTTATTTATAAAAATTAGGGTCTTACAAAAAGCATCTACTCTGTTTGAATTGCCAAATAGATAGCAGCAAAAGCAAAAGGCCGCATCCTTGAAAATGCTATACTCCAACCATTCAAAATTTTTAAACCAAGCGGGCCGAAAGCTTCTCTTCACATTAGAAAATACTTTTTGGGGATAATTATGGGCAATTGGTTGACATGGACCTCTAGTCAAATACTCTCTTCGAACTTGATCTCTAATCACAATAGCAAAGTCTTCAATTGATTTGCGTAACCCCGGATCACTAACAATATCATTCGGATTGAACTCCACACGTGAATTGTTAAAATCACCACTTGCTTCGGAACTTGGTATTTGATTATTAGAAGACTCAACAGTTCTTTGTCGCTTAATCAAGTATTTATCCATAATCTAGTATAAATAAAAACATCAATTACTAATCAATAATTTCATTAATTTAAACACTTGGGATAATATGAGATCAACACTTGGGATAATATGAGATCAACACTTTAAATAAGGCTTCCTAAATTAACAGAAAATCAATTAAAAATAAAATCAATTTTTATTCTTTTTCTTATATTCCTAAATTTATTTGTCAATTGTCATCATCAAAATTACAAAAAAATTAAAAAGTGGAGACCTAATTAACAGAAAACATTAATAGTATACATATTTAGGCTAAATTAAAATTAATAGTACCAAATTTGAAAGACATTTAATTTTAGGCTAACTTAAAAGTAAAAATTACTTAAATTACTTACCAAACTGTAAAGAGGGAAAAGATGAGGCGGCGGGCGGCGGGCGCCAGCGGCCCAGCAGTGGAGAAGACTGGAAGAGATGAGGCGAGCATCGGCCGGCGAGGCGGCGAGCCGAAGAGCGGAAGACTGGAAGTCTGGAAGAGCCGAAGAGGGAGGCGGCACTCGACAGTCTGTGAAGCAGTGAAGGTGCTGAAGAAATAAGGAGGAGAATAGTTAAAATAATACCCAAAATCTAATAAAAAAAAATTTTTTTTAAATTTTTTTAAGTGAAACGACGTCGTTTCACTGTAGTAAAAAAAAAAAAGGAAGAAGATCTGAAGATGATTCGCAGACTGCAGTCGCCGACTTGTCGGTGCCGTTGCCCTGCCTGCCCACCCCCCCAGCCCAGCCCCGCCCCGCCCCTGCACGGCTGCTCCCCCCTGGTGGCGCCACCCTACCGGGGTCAGTTGCCCCCCCGCCCCCTAGTTCCGCCTCTGCAGGTGCATATCCCTTCATTTAACATATATTATTCATCACCTTTAGCGACAGACTGGATGATGGTTAGAGAACCGTGATATTAGCTTTTAGCGACGCATCGAACCGTCGCCATAATATATAAACTATTTATCTGTTCTATAGCTACGGACGGACCAAACTGTCGTCTGGTCCGTTGTTAAAGATAATGAGTAAAGTATATAAAATAAAGGGATATACAGTAAAAACGAACTGGAGTAACATATTTCTCTGCCAAGCTATATTTATTCTGGATTACAACATAAGAGCTGATGTTAACACGAGTGCAGCGAGAATTTAGTCATCTCTCTCTATATATAAAGCGGTATTGGCATGGCTCGGTAATTTTGTGTCACTTTTATTATTTATTTTTTCTCCTCTTTTGTTTATACAACTATAATCATATTACTAGTTTGTCTTTTTTATATTAATTTTATTTTATATATTTCTATTTAATCTTTTAAATTTTATAAAATTCATATTTTCCACCACAATTTATCTTTTTAATTTCGTACAAATGAATCACCCAAATTATTATAAGATAGTATCATAATAAATCATTTGTTCTCTTAAGAAATTGTAAAGGACAAGTGAATTAGAATTTATTTATTTTTTGTAAAACACCTAACATTATAAATGGAGGAATATTTTAATTTATCTTAAATAAATATAAAACAATATGCATAATTTAAGTTTTGAAACTTAAATTATTAAAAGTTAAACTATATATGTAATTTTGGAACATAAAGAGTATATTAATAAATAGCATACTTAGGCTGAGTAAGGAACCAAATTAGAACCGAAATCGTACTAAAAATCGTACAAACCACACCAATTAAAATCGCACTAACGATTCCGGTGTATGTAGCGATTTTAGATGGGTTGAAAAAATAAATTTACGATTCTGATTTGGTTATTAGTCAAAACCGCACGCATAAAATCAAAATCGCACCATATTAGCAGAATATCCTATAATGTTTCTGAATCTTTGTATTATGATTGTAATATTACTGTAATATGATCTTTGTTAACAATATGCTGTAATATGATTGAACTACTCTTAAGTAACAATATGTTGTAATATGTTAGAGTAACCTGTAAATTATTACAACATATTGTTATTAGGAATATTAAAGCATATTGTTACTAAGAGTAGAGTAACAAAGATTGTATTTATCTTTTGTTTACTCTACTATATTTTACTCTAATAATTTACATCATACTACTCTATTATATTTAGCTTTTGTTTAGACAAAACATTATAAATAAAGTTGTGTGTGTTATCAAAGTGATATTTAATAGTGTGATGCTAAATTGTTAATTTAAATTGTATAAAAATTTTGTTGTTTCAATTAATTTTAGAACCGAAACCGTACCGCACCAATCACAAACAGTTTTATATGCGATTTTAAATTTGTCAAACCGCACCTAAGCGATTTTGTGTGCGGTTTGAGTTTTAAACCGCACCTAAACAGTTTCTGTTGGAAATGAGATTTGAATTGAATGAGAAAATTGACTTCAAAGTCAAGTCGGGTCGGGTCAGGTCGTGGTCGTGGCGGGCGGGTTTGTGATATATATTTTTTAGAAAAAATTTGTTTAATAAATATCATCACAATACTACGTCGTTTTGACGACGGTTACACGTCAACAGATTCTATAAATAAACGGTGTGGGAAGCTTTTAAAAAATATAATTTTTTATGTCCCGTCATGTTCTGAAAAATCCGTTCTGCATTTTCCTGTCCCGTCCCGTTCTGAAAAATCCGTTCTGCATTTTTTCTGTCCCGTTCTGGAAAAATCCGTTCTGCAGTATACTTATTTCCCGTTCCGTTCTGCAGCAATGAGATTTCCCGTTTCTACAAAATTCCTTGAAATTGCAGTAAGTCTTTCCAGTTTTCTTCATGCATGCATCATTAACATTCATTTAAGTTCAGTACATAACATAAATTTTGGTTCGAAGTGTTCTTAATTTTGAAGTGATTCTAATTAAGAACTGAAAATCCGTTTTATCTTGAGAAGCAATTATTCAATTAATCCTTAGCACCTGTGAGGAAATAAATTTACTTTAAGGAGACTTTGTGAATTCAAAGGACTCGAATTTATTAATTAATATTTTCTGTGTTATATATATATATATATATATATATATATATATATATATATATATATATATATATATATATATATATATATATAAAATTATGTTTTATTTTATCATATTTATATATATAAAATAATACTATATATTACAGATAACAATTTTGTGTATAATTTAAATTTCAAATTGCACCACACTCACCCCTAATAGTACTAGCTAGTTAGTGATGGTAATTGGTCACACTGTCACTAATAAGAATTAATCTAGGGGGACATTTTTTGTTGACATTGTTAGTGACATTTTTTTTTTGGTTTTTTTTTTGTAGTACCTCTCAAAAAATGTATAGTATTTATTCGAACTGAAATTTTTATAAAAAATAGTGTTTTAGGTGTAATTTGGATATATACAAGAAATATGGTATGTACAGTCTGTACATCCCTATTTCTTTCCTGTATCCAAATTACACTTAAAATACAGTTTTTTACAAAAATTTTAGTTGAAATAAATACTATATATTTTTTAAGAGGTACTATAAAAAAAAACCAAAAAAAAAAAATTATCACTACTTAATGTCAAAAAAAAATATCGCCGTAGAAGTACTCCACTAATAATGGTGAAAGGCAAAAAATTAATAGCGAGCATTTTGTAAAAGCTTTTGTATGGTGGTTGAAATTTTGTAAAAACTAAAAAAGACATTTTGGAGCTATCAATATGCTTATATATATTATATGAAGTTAAGTTATATATATAGAAAACGGTTCTAAATCATACCTCTATTAAAAATAATATACTTCTCTTAAATAGTATATTTCTATTAAAGTTAAGTTATTTTGGAATTTTTTTTAAAAAAAAATAATATTAAAAGAGAGTGCTCTCACTCACTTGCTTTCCTTTTATTTACAATAATGTCACCCATGATCTCATTTGTTTTTAAAATAAATATTTCAAAACGACATAATTTTAATAAATGTATATTATTTAATATGTATATTTTAGATCCGTCCTCATACAGATCATAAAAGTTTAAAATGATATAAATTTAGTGATTAATAATTTTTATTGTATATTATACAACTATAATAATTGTATAAATTAAAATTAAATAAATTTATATTAATTTAAAATTTAATATAACATCGTTTGATTTCAAAAATTAAGTTGTATATTTAAATTTAAAACGCAAAAAGAGTATATTAATGAGTAACACTAGTAGCTAGTTAGTGATGGTCATTGGTCACACCGTCACATACTCACATATCATGGTGGGAGGCAAAATAATGGTAGCGAGCATTTAGTAAAAGTTTGAATAATATGCGTTCAGCAGAGATGTTTGATCCTTTTTGCAATTATTTAATCGTACTAGATACTACAGTTTGATGCGAATTTCAAATTGAATAGTAAGGGACAGCGATTGTAAAAATAATTTGGTCATGATTAATATTAATATTGGCTTAATTTAACTTTTTTCGGTTAAATTGATTATTTTCTAATTAAAGTTTATACTATAATTTTTTTTTAAATACCATTGAAAAAATTATAACTATATCGAATTTACTATTATCTCCAATTTTATGAGTTTAAAAATATAGATAAATTTGTTCAATTTTTAATTTTAAATATGATCAATTTGACAAACAAAATAATTAAACTACACCAATTTTTTTAAAGGACGGAGGTAGTAATTATTATTTAAAGTGAGAAAAAAGATAATAATTTATTTGTATATCAATTGATACTTTCATTGATAACTCATACTTGGGTCCCCATTCGAAGTGTCTCAGTCTCACTAGCATCCAACCCATTTTTAATAATTTGATATTTATTTAATTTGTCTTAATTTCATTCTAAGTTGGTCAATTGACCAATACAGTGCTGACATAAGATTATCTCTCAGCTTGCGTGTTGATATTGTATTCATCAATTAACCAAAATTAACTTTATGCTAACCACTTTATTTTTTAATATTGGAAGTGAACTCTTTCTTTAGAAACATAGGGCCTCTTGAGCTTTTGCAGCGGAGGAAGATCTTTAATCGTAGGGCTGTTCAAACAGCCCAATTGTAGCAGCAGCAGCAGCCCATTTTTAAATCCTCCTTCCACATGCCAAAATTCAATACATTATTAAAGGGTTATTTATACTTTCTAGTATATTTTTATAAAAATATACAATAAAAGTGTATTCAGAAAATATTTACAGAATTAATATATTTTTAATATTTTATTTACAAAATTAGTGTATTTGGTATCCTTTAATTTAGTTGGTGTTTTAATGGGCTGCTGATGTGACAAATCAGTTTTGTAATTATGTAATTGTTCCCGATTGTTTCTCTTCAGTGTGACAATTTGAATTGCATGTCAAACCCGAGTAGTCGTGCATTCTGTATATAGTGCAGTTGGTAACCAAACATTCATACAAAACTAACCATTTGGTCGTGGAATATTCTTTCTATCGGGGAATATTTGTACGACGGCGCAGCTATTTGTGGGCCCCATAAAAGAAAATGGTCGGATGAAGATAGTGACAAAATTGAGTTTTTATAATTAACGGCGTAGTTGTTACCGTTAACACTGTTAGAATACCCGGCGGTTAAAATACAGTAATACGCGTGGTTGCACAGTAGCACACGATTTTGCACAGTATTTTTGAATTATTGATCCTTACGTAAGAAGGCACTACTCAATAATTGTTATAGTAGTTACTGTTCAATATTTTATTTTATTGATTCAATAATTGCTGCGTTGATATTTTATATTATTGTTGTTTCAATAATTGTAACTGCACATTATTTTTCATTATCAGATCAATAATTCATATTATTTGAATAATATTATTAGATAACATTATTGGTAATGTCTAGAAAATTCTGTCTAAGGAGAGGTTTGGTCATCTAATTGCGCGCCAGTAAGGATAAATCCTTATTAGAAGGCCTCATCTTTCCTGAGAACGGCCTAATTGTCATAATTGTGATTCTGTAATATTATTTGTGAATAATTAATTATTGATTTATATGATAAGAAAATATTTATTTTATGTGGATATAAATGTTGGATATATTTATTGTGGTTAAAAATAAAGAAGTTTATGTTGAGGTGCTTTATCAGTATTTTTGTCGGAATGGAGGTATTAAAAATCAAACCAGTATTTTTGAGTTATATTGCGTGAGTTATAATTTTTAATCCGACCGTTGGATCGTTGTGATTTTTGGATATGTTATTCATATATAAGTTGAGTATATGTCCACAAATTTTGAACCGTTAAAAATGAACGTATGATTTGTTATGAATTTTAAGAGATGACTGGTTTAGAAATTGTTGAAGTTTCGGAATTTATCATTTTGGTAAAAAATTCTAGAATTGGTGGGCCCCACTTGTGGTTGGTGAAGAAATATGCTGAATTTTATTTCAAATGTAGTGGTGGCAATAGTAGCAGGTAAAGCCATCAAGTTGCAGGTCAAATCTGCTTCGGCGTGTTAATATTTTTCTATAAATAGAGGGCTAAGTTAGAATTGAAAATCACACCAGAATTCATAAATTTTCTCTCTTTCTCTCTCTATATTCTCGAGCGTATTTTGTGAGTATTTTGATAATTTGAGAGTTGCTATTCAGTGCAAGTTTCTGTCAGCACTATATCCGAAATTCAGTCAGAAGTAAGGTTATTCTGAGGTAAGGGATGTTATTTTTTTGGTAAATGATATTACTTCTTTCAATATCATTATGCCGAAATATTAGTTTGAATTTTTTTATCAAATTTGAAACTTTTTGTGTCGGGATTACTATTCACGTATACGGCACTATTCACGTATACGACACTATTCACGAATACGGCACTATTTATCGAAAAATAAAATTTTCTTCTTTTTATCCAAGATGACTATTATGGTTACTATCTTTGATTGTATCCATGTTTTGATCATTATTTTTGAATTCTGCTTTGAAATTGGTTATTTCGGAGTATTATTGAATTTGGATAAACTGTAATACGAATCCCTAATATTTGTTCTTTTATCTCACTGGATTCGTTTTTTTTAAGATATTTTTTAACATCCTCAGTCCTAAATGATGATATTACTGAATATCTTTGGCCTGTAGTGCAAAGATGAATGATTACCTGATGAATATCTTTGGCCCGTAGTGCAAAGATGAACAGGTGTTGAGATTAACATGACCAACTGAGTATTATTCTTGAATTTTACTACACAAAGTAGTATCATGTTGACAATTTGGACGTTATTGATTTCTGAATAAATTAAATTATAAATCTTTAAAATTTATCATTGAACTTGTTTAATTGAATTATTATATCATTGTCATCATTCTCATGTTTATATTCAGTTGAAAGTCATCTGTGGCCTGTAGTGCATAGATGGACTTGGTATGATTATGACCAGGGATTATTCGGTATAATCATGACCGTCATGTTACAAATGATGTGGTAAAAGTCCTCATTGACCCGTAGTGCATTGATGGCATTGATGGATAATTTTTGATATGATTATGGCCATGTATTCTCTTCGGCTAAGGGTACAAAGATGAATTATTTTATGGCATGATCATGACCGTTGATGAAAACACGATTATCTTTGGCCCGTAGCGCAGAGATGATTCGATGATGTGGAATATTTATTAAGCTGAATCTCAGCAATAAAATTGATGATAAATCTTTTAAATCGTAGAAGATAGTAGGTTTTATGCTCTACTTGACTCTTCTAATGGATTATTTTTTTTCCGCTGCAGTTGTTGATCTAAAACTTGTTGTCTATTATATTTTATCAGATTTTTCCCTGTTGAAGACTAATGATAATTTGTTGTACATTATCTTAGTCATAATATTTCTTACTGGGCTAGTTGAGCTCACCCTTTCTTTCACTATTCTCTTCAGGAAACGAGAATATAGCTGGGACTAGTCGGGGAATGGATTGACGGTCCAGATAGTTGCATTAGTAGTCCTCACTATTCTGTGAAATAGTGTGATAATTGTAATGAGGACTGTAAGACCCCAACTTTTATAAATAAAGATGAATTTTCTATAATTATCATTTTTGAATATTATGGAGTTAATTTGATATAATGTTATAGTTGTGGGCAATATTTATAAATTTTGCAAAGTACGCAAGTTGTTATATAATATTCGATTGGTCGGAGAATATTCGTTTTAACAGGGAATATTCGTACAACGGCACAATCATTGGTGGACCCCACAACGAAATTATTGTCGGATTGAGAAAACGACAAAAATATTTTATTAAAAATAACGGCGGAAGTTTTACCATTGATACTGTTGAATTACTCGGTAGTAAAAGTACAGTAATACGTGTGGTTGCATAGTAGCACACAGTATTGATTATTAATGCTTATGTGAGAAGTCACTCAGTTTGATTCAATTATTGTCAGTTAATAATATGAATTATTTAGCGATAATGAAGTTTTGTTTTATTCGTATTATTAACGTAATAAAACAGAAACATCTTTTTATATAAAACAGAATACTTTATTAAAGTTATTCTTTAAATATAATATATTATATTTTATTTAAAAGATTTTTCTTTAAATATGGATCGTCAGATTAAAGTAATCAATCTGGACCGTTCATGGATTAATTACTATGCAGTCCATTCTTCTATAAATAGCAGCTCATTCCTTCATTATTTCTTACGAATTCACTGAACTCTAGAGAGAGAAACTATAGAGAGAGAGAGAAGAAAAGTATTCTGCTACTTAACTACTTCCTTATTTCAGTTCTTTTTTAAAACGGTAAGGGGACTGTTGTTATTCAATTTCTTATTATTCTGTTGGAATAACCTGTATACGCGGTCTACCCTATACTTGGTGACATTCTTTTGTTATTCTGTTGGAACATCCTGTCTGTGTGTTTTACACCGGACCTGGTTCCATTTTTATTATTATTCTGTTGGAACATCATGTCTGTGTGTTTTACACCGGACCTGGTTCCGTTTTTATTATTATTCTGTTGGAACATCCTATCTATGTGTTTTACACCGGACCTGGTTCCGTCTTGTTATTATTCTGTTGGAACATCATGTCTGCGCGTTTACGCCGGACCTGGTTCCATTATTTATTATTCTGTCGGAATATCCTGTCTGTGCGTTTACGCCGGACCTGGTTCCATTATTTATTATTCTGTTAGAATAACCTGTCTGTGCGGTCTATCGCATGCCGGGTGATTTCTTTTGTTATTCTATTCTTTATTATACTCAGTTGGTTAAGTTTTAACTTCTATACTCCATGAAATTAGTGGAATATCCTTGATAATTGCGTTTCATCCAGTATCTTTTCATGATAATATTATTCTAAGTATTCTTGAATTTTACTCCACAAAGCAGTATCATGTTGACAATTTGGACGTTGTTAATTCTTGGATAAATTAATTCTTGAACTTGTTTTATTGAATTCTTATATCATCCTCATCATCCTCATGTTTATAAAATGTTGAAAGTCATCTATGGCATGTAATGCATAGATGGACTTGGTATGATTATAACCAGGGATTATTCGGTGTAATCATGACCGTAATGTTACAAATGATGTGGTAAAAGTCCTCATTGGCCCGTAGTGCATTGATGGACAGATGTTGGCATGATCATGACCATTAATGAATACACGAATATCCTTGGCCGTAGTGCAGGGGTGATTCGATGATGTGGATTATTTTATTAAGCTGAGTCCCAGCGATAACAGTGTTGAAAAACCTTTTAAATCATAGAAGATAGTAGATTTTATTCTCTACTTGACTCTTTTAATGGATTGCTTGTTCTGCTGCAGTTAAACTTGATGTTCGTTATATTTTATCAGTTTAACACTGTTGAAGGCTAATGATAATTTATTCTGCATTATCTTAGTCATAGTATTTTTTACTGGGCTAGTTGAGCTCACCCTTTCTTTCACTGTTCTCTTCAGGAAATGAGAATATAGCTGGGACGAGTCGGGAAACGGAGTGATGGACCAGATGATAGTATTAGTAGTCTTCACTATTCTATTAAATAGTGTGACAATAATTGTAATGAGTACTCCTTTTGAGTTTGTATAGTCTCTAGTAGACAATAATTGTATTCAAACTCACAGTTATGTTTTGTCGTATTGTACACGACAGTTGTATTAGTAAAGTTGTATTTGTATTCTGTACCATGTATCTAACGACCCAAGATGGGTGATGTATACCTAATTTTGGGGGCGTCACAGTTGGTATCAGAGCTTAGGGATATGATCCCTGGCTAAGATGTGAGAATAGAACTAGGAGGGGAGAGACGGAGAATTCCTTCGCTAGTATGACCTACCTAAGTTTATTTACATGGTATTTAATTGGTCGGTCATAATGTAAGGATAATATATGACATATCAATTAACTTTTGTTTTGTGGCAGTATCTGAAAATGACATCTGAGAATGTTGAGAATAGCAATGGAGCACAGGCGACTGTTGATTCACCACATATCAATAATCAGGATAATGTGCATCAGGAAGGTGACAATCCTCATGCAGACAACAACACTAACCAGATGATGAATGATGGAATGTTTAGAAGCTTTATGCAGTTCATGCAACAGCAGGCGAGAGCGGCTCCTGTCCAAAATATAGGTGAAAACACAGAAAACTCTCGGACGGTCATCGCTAAACAATTCAAGGAGCTGGGACCACCGGAGTTTAAGGGAGAGCCAAAACCACTTATAGCGAAAACATGGATAAAGTAGATCACCAAGATATTTGATCTTTTGGGATGCTCCGAGGAGCAAAAGGTTCCCTTTGCCGCCTTTATGTTGCGAGGAGAGGCAGATTACTGGTGGGAATCGATTAAGCGTACTCAACCTGCCGCACTGAAGATGTCTTGGGAGAAGTTCCAAGAGCTGTTCAATGACAAATACTTTCCCGAAAGTGTTCGTCACATGAAGGAGGTGGAGTTCATCAAATTAGAGCAGAATAATATGACCGTGTCGCAGTATGAGGCTAAATTTGCTGAGTTGTCCCGGTTTGCGTCCCACTTGGTGGATAATGAAGAGCGAATGACGAGAATGTTTTTGCGAGGTTTGAAACCTGAGATACGTCAACATTTTATTTCTCATAAACTGTGTTTGTATTCAGATGTTGTGAATAGGGCTCAGTTAGTGGAGCGCGATAACGAGTCAACGCAACCAAAGGAGAGCAGTCGGCAAAATGATAATACCAGTGAGAGCAGTCATCGAAGCGGTGACAACAGCGTGGAGGGAATCAACAGGCCAGAAATGGTAACCACTTCGGTGGTAATCAGGGCCAAAATAATAAGAATAGTCATTTCAAGAAGAGGAGATTCAACATTGATGGAAAGACGTCAGCACCAGCACCCATTGTTAAGGAAAGAGAACGACCACCTATCATATGTTTTAAATGCGGAGGGGAGGGGCACATCAGTCCAAACTGCGTAATACCGTCTAAATCATGTTATAATTGTGGAAGAGAAGGCCATTTAGCTCGATTTTGTCGTTTACAAAAAATAAGTTCAGCCAATATGGAGACACCAAATGCCGTCCTAGAAAAGTCAAAACCGGTAGTGCAAGGGAAAGCGTTTGTTGTGACCTCCCAGAAAGCAAGGAACCCGAATGAGGTCATCACGGGTAAGCTTATCATAAACTCTAACGAAGTCTATACTTTATTTGATACCGGTTCTACCCATTCTTTTATCTCTCCTACTTGCGCTCATCGATTAAATTTGACTCCGGAGAAATTAGACTTTGACTTATCTGTTGAAACTCTATTGGGAGAAACCTTCATTACATCCACGGTTTATAAGTCTAGTTTGGTTCAAGTTGGTACCCACACATTACCTATCGATTTTATTTCATTAAAAATACTTGCATTTGACGTGATTCTAGGGATTGATTGGCTAACTACTCATCATGCAAAAATTGATTATTTTCGTAAGGTTGTTAGCTTTCATATTCCTAATCGACCTATTATGCGAATTCAAGCAACCAAACTATTAAAATTAATCGATGTCATCTCAAGCCATAAAGCTATTCGTTTATTGAAAAACGGATGTCAAGCTTTCTTAGTCCATGTCACGGATCTAAACAAAAATATGTCAGTTTTGAATGATATTTCTATTGTTAATAAATTCCCTGACGTATTACCTGAAGAACTTCCTGGCCTACCCTTGAGCGTGAAATTGAATTTTATATCGACCTTGAACCCGGTACAAAACCCATTTCCAAAGCCCCATATCGAATGGCTCCTATTGAACTTCAGGAGTTAAAGATCCAACTGCAGGAATTGTTAGACATTGACTTTATTCGTCCTAGTACTTCTCCTTGGGGTGCTCCTGTGCTATTCGTGAAGAAGAAATATAGAAGTATGCGACTTTGTATTGATTATCGGGAGTTGAATCATGTCACCATCAAAAACAGGTACCCATTGCTACGTATTGATGACCTGTTTGACTAGTTGCAAGGAGCACAATTCTTTTCAAAGATCGATCTTCGTTCTGGATATCATCAGCTGAAGGTTAGAACTGAGGATATTCCAAAGACGGCTTTCAGAACTCGGTACGGGCATTATGAATTCCTAGTCATGTCCTTTGGATTGACTAATGCTCATGCTGCCTTCATGGATATGATGAACCAGATATTCAAGGAATATTTAGATCACTTTGTGGTCGTCTTTATTGATGACATCCTTATTTATTCCAAAAGCCGTGAAGATCATGAGCAACACTTGAGGCTGGTACTCCAAAAGCTTCGTGAATACAAGCTTTATGCCAAGTTGAAGAAATGCGAGTTCTGGCTGGAGGAGGTAGCATTCCTTGGGCACGTAGTATCAAGTCGTGGAATATCGGTTGACCCGGCAAAGATTGAAGCTATTCAAAGCTGGGAGCAACCTAAATCAGTGACCGAGGTACGTAGCTTTCTTGGTTTAGCTGGTTATTATCGGAGATTCGTGGAAGGATTTTCTCGAATCGCTACTCCGTTAACTCAGCTGACTCGAAAAGATACAAAGTTCGGTTGGAGCAAAGAATGTGAGCAGAGTTTTCAAGAACTCAAGAGGAGACTCATTTCAGCACCTGTTCTAACAATACCATCTGGCTCGGAGGGATTTGTCATCTACAGTGATGCTTCGAGCAAAGGGTTGGGATGTGTTCTCATGCAACATGGAAAAGTCATAGCCTATGCATCAAGACAACTCAAGGAATATGAGAGGAATTATCCTACTCATGATCTAGAGTTGGCAGCTGTTGTATTTGCACTTAAAATTTGGAGGCATTACTTGTATGGGGAGAAAGTGGAGATCTTTACGGATCATAAAAGCCTCAAATATTTCTTCACTCAAAAGGAACTCAACATGCGACAACGACGTTGGCTTGAACTGTTGAAAGATTATGATCATACCATTCAATACCATCCTGGAAAAGCGAACGTGGTAGCTGACGCATTGAATAGAAGATCATATGCAAGTACGAGTGCGATATTGTCAACACAAAGGCCCATTTTGTGTGACTTGCAAAGGATGGAGATAGAGTTAAAGACTCCAGAGACCCATGTGATGATGGCAAATATACGAGTAGAACCAACTTTAATCGATAAAGTTAAAGCTGCTCAAGCTACAGACCTGGAGCTGATGCGTATGAGGAAGAAAATGCAAGAAGGTGCTATGCCGGAAGCAAGAATCGATGAAGAAGGAATACTTCGAGTCAACTCCAGACTTTGTGTTCCTAACAACCCTGATTTAAAGTATGAAATCATGATGGAGGCGCACAACACACCGTTTGCAATCCATCCTGGAAGTACCAAAATGTATCATGATCTTCGTCATACATTTTGGTGGAGCAATATGAAGAGAGAGATAGCGCTGTTTATCTCAAGGTGTCTAACTTGTCAACGAGTCAAAGCGGAGCATCAAGTACCAAAAGGTCCATTGCAACCACTTAAAATTCCAGAATGGAAGTAGGAGCACATTACCATGGATTTCGTTACCGGTCTTCCTAAGGTTTCTCAAGGTATAGATGCGATTTGGGTCATTGTTGATAGATTAACCAAGTCTGCTCATTTCTTACCGATATGAGAAACTTATACACTTGAACGTCTTGCTCGTATGTACATAAACGAGATTGTAAGACAGCATGGTATGCCACTATCCATAGTTTCTGATCGAGACCCAAGATTCACTTCACGATTTTGGGTTAGTTTACAAAAAGCTATGGGCACGGATTTACGATTTAGTTCGGCATATCATCCTCAGACGGACGGACAATCAGAGAGGACTATTCAAACTCTAAAAGATTTATTAAGACTCTGTGTCCTTGACTTCAAGGGAAGTTGGGACAAGTTCTTACCATTGGTGGAGTTTTCCTACAACAATAGTTATCAAGCAGGTATTGGCATGGCTCCATTCGAACCATTGTATGGAAGAAAATGTCGTTCTCCAGTATGTTGGGATGAGGTGGGTGAAGCAACGTTGTTGGGACCGGAGTTGGTACGTATGACTACAGAAAAGATTCAAACGATCCGACAACGTATAAAAACCTTACAAGATCGACAAAAGAGTTATGCTGATCATCATCGAAAGGACGTGGAATTTGATATAGGAGATCATGTGTTCTTACGTGTTGCTCCATGGAAAGAAGTTACGAGATTTGGAAAGAGAGGAAAGCTCAATCCTTGATTCATCGGTCCATTTTTAATCCTCGATCGAGTAGGAACTGTGGCTTATAGACTCGCTTTACCGCCAAGTATGTCTCGTGTTCATAATATTTTTCACATATCCATGTTACGTAAATATGTGGAAGACCCAAAACACATTATTGAGTTAGAACCGGACGAAATAGCAGAAGATTTGACGTATGAAGAAGTTCATGTTCAAATCTTGGATAAGAAGGAACATATTCTACGCTCCAAGGTTATAAGTCAAGTCAAAGTTTTGTGGAGAAACCACGATGTTGAGGAAATGACTTGGGAGTTAGAATCTGAAATGAAATCAAGGTATCCTTACCTCTTCGACATACCAGGTACGTACCCTAATTTCGAGGGCGAAATTTCATAAGAAGGGGAGGTTGTAAGACCCCAACTTTTATAAATAAAGATAAATTTTCTATAAATATCATTTTGAATATTATGGAGTTAATTTGATATAATGTTATAGTTGTGGGTAATATTTATAAATTTTACAAAGTACGCAAGTTGTTATATAATATTCGATTGGTCGGAGAATATTCGTTTTAACAGGGAATATTTATACAACGGCACAATCATTGGTGGACCCCACAACGGAATGTTCGTTATATTTTATCAGTTTAACACTGTTGAAGGCTAATGATAATTTATTCTGCATTATCTTAGTCAAAATATTTCTTACTGGGCTAGTTGAGATCACCCGTTCTTTCACTGTTCTCTTTAGGAAATGAGAATATAGCTGGGACGAGTCGGGAAACGGAGTGATGGACCAGATGATAGTATTAGTAGTCCTCACTATTCTGTTAAATAGTGTGACAATAATTGTAATGAGAACTCCTTTTGAGTTTGTATAGTCTCTAGTAGACAATAATTGTATTCAAACTCACAGTTATGTTTTGTCGTATTGTACACGACAGTTGTATTAGTAAGTTGTATTTGTATTCTGTACCATGTATCTGACGACCCAAGATGGGTGATGTATACCTAATTTTGGGGGCGTCACAAGGACTCCTTTTGAGTTTGTATACTCTCTAGTAGACAATATTTGTATTCAAAATCACAGTATATGTGTTGTCGTATTCTGCACGATAATTGTATTACTGAAGTTGTATTTGTTTCTGTACCATGTATTTGACGACTCAAAATGAGTGATGTATACCTATTTTGGGGGCGTCACATTTTAGTTTATGTAGGTAACCAAATAGTCATAAAAAAATTTCAGAACAGTTACCAAAGTATTACATGCATTTGTTTTCTTTATCTTATTAAACCATGATAAAATCAGAGAGTAGTCGCCTGATTTTTCTCTTACTTAATGTAAGAAGAAAAAAATGTAAAATATTATTCAATATTCTCGGTTACCTTATATCAACAAAAAAGTCCAGTTGGTAGCCAAATTTTCATACAAAGGTAATCATTTTAGTTTTTGTGGGTAACCAAATAGTCATAAAAAAAATTCAGAACAGTTACCAAGTGTTACATGTATTTATTTTCTTTCTCTTGTTAACAAACCATGATGGAATCAGAGAGTAGTCGTGTGGTTTTTCTCTTACTTAATGTAAGAAAAAAAATATAAAATATTATTTAATATTGTGTAACACAATCTCAGTTACCTTACATCAATAAAAATGTGCAGTTAGTAGTCAAACCTTCATACAAATGTAATCATTTAAGTTTTTGTGGGTAACCAAATAATCATAAAAAAAATTCAGTCTCAGTCGAACGAAGAGTCGTCGAGAGGATACTGAAGCTAGACGGTCATCTCGTCTTCCTGCACAAATAATTGATGATTTGCCGTCGTTTCTTCCTTCGATCGGAGCTCTCTTTGCTCGGCGGAGACTCTCTTTACTTGTGGGACGAATCTTCTCATTCATCTCATTGGTGTTTTGGACAACGATTTCGAATTTTCATTAACAGTAGCGGAGGAGGATGAAGGGGAAGAGAGAGGAGGCGACAAATGAGGAGCATAAAAAGGAGGAGAGAGGAGGCGACGACAGAGGAGGATGAAGAAGGGGAGGAGAGAGGAGGCGGCAAAGGAGTAAGATGAAGGGGAGGAGAGATGAGGCGATGAAAGAATGAGCAGATGAGAGGTGTATAATTTAATATATTTGATTATTGTGTTGTATTTTTTTATAATTATTTTATGAATATATTAATTTTGTAATTAATTTATATGAAGAACCCTAAATTAAATTATGTCCAACAGAGCAGTTGAAAAGATCTCACATGCTGGCGTCAACTTTACTTTTTTATTCATTATCATACCACTAGGCACTAGCTAACAATTTATTCCTCCGCTTCACAAAAAAAAATAACTCTTCCCTCATTTTATTTGAGAATTAATATTTTCATAAATAAATTTGATAATTCTACAAGATCTTCTCTCATATGAGATAGACTCTATTTATGAATAGGAAAATTGATATTTTCACAAAGTGTCGCGCACATAAAGGTGAGAAGAGACTTGCAGAAATATTAATTTTTCTATAAAAATTCACTTCTTGTTTTACAAAAAGAATTTATTTTTTAGTCATATATTAATAGGGGTATACATGAAATAAAATAACATCTTTAGTATTCTCAAATTTCATAAATGAGATGGTAGTATATTTTATGTAACGGAGGGAGGAAATAAATATACACCCTAAATATGCAAATATTTAGGAGACGGCACACGAGTATCTCTTGAAAATTAATATTTTTCATATGATTTTTTTACATGATACTGAATAGGATGTGTATCCATGTGACAGAGGTTGACATCAAAATATCAGTTCCCTATTTTAAGAGAGCAACTCATTCGCCCAAGAAAGAGGAAAATAGGAGGTGTGCTACTGTTTGAGTGGTAGAAGAGTAATTAGGCATAGTATGATTTGATGATGACTTTGAGCGAGTCTCTGTCTCTATATGATGGTTTCGTATCACTTTTTACAATCAGATTCATACGGCAGTCCCATTTATAGTTTCGCTCCAGAAGACAACAATTTGAAATAATAATAATAATAATAATTAATATTGCAATCATATTTTTGTGGGTTCAATTAATAGTTATTACGACAGAATAGTCGGGGTTTCGATTTTCACTGAACGAGTAATTGCTCAGCTCGTTAATAAACTAAACTAACGGGGTTACAAGGGAGCAACGTCTCTTAGAAGCCGCTTGCAAGGTGATTTATTAATAGTCCGGTCTTTTACTAATATATTGGGCTTGAACCCATATAATAACAATTAGATTTTTCTAGTTACTATAAAATATTATTCTGTGTTGTAGGGAGTGTGAAACATTTAACGAATACATCAGACAAACAAGAGTAATCAAATTGGTGAACTTAAGTACATAATTTTTTGGTTCTTCTTTATGAAATTGCTGTGTAATTGATCTTAAATTCTAACAATTAAGTCCTTTACTTGAAACTAAAGGAAGAAAAAATAGGAGTAATCAACATATCATATATGATTTTGTAATTAGGTACTTGTAATTTTGCAATTTCAGTTGCTAACACATGAAAAGAACAAGTGTTGGGAAGATAATTATAGTACATTTATTCCCCTTACAAAAGCATTCAACAGTACGGCTAGCACCCATCTTTAAATTTGCACTCAAATTGAACTTAAATAAGAGTAGATCTGATCTGGTAGGCACATAAATTTACTGATAAAATGCCAACAAAATCATAAGAAGAAATCATACACATATCTGCAGCTTATCACTCTCCCTTTGGTTTCTCCTCAGCTTCTTTCTCCTTGGGTTTCTCCTCGGCTTTCGGTTTCTCCTTTGGTTTCTCCTCGGCTTTTGGTTTCTCCTTGGGTTTGCCCTTTTTCGGCTTCATGAAGCAGAAACAAGAACAGCAGGGGCATTGGAACAAGAACTTCATCTCTCACTATCCCTTTCCAACTTCACCTGATCTCAAAATCTTTAGGCAACCCAATTTTTTGCATTAAAAAGGTCGAGGTTTTTAAGATTTCTTTTCTACATACTTTACAACCAAATTTCTCTGTCATAATTATATATTTTTGGACCCTTGGATTCCATTTCAATCACTTTTAACTTTTGATGATGTGGGGCTGGTTATGAGGAAAATTGAATATTCATACACATGGAAAGCTATCCTTTGTGGGTCATGTTTGGCCACTGATTTTGAAAATGGGGGACTCATTACTATATATGTCTCACATTAAAGATTTCTCAGCTGGCAAGCAGTATAGAACAATGACACAATACATAAGGTTAAAAAACATTATAGCATTTGTCTTGTTACAACTGTGCTAGTGCTACAGGACTAAATAAGATGAGAGGGTTAACATGACGTGAACTCATAGTTAAGTTCATTCTATGTTCAATACACTGTTATCTATAGGTAGGAGGTAATCTCTACGTCTGTGTATCAGCATTGTATTGATCATAGAGTGAACTAAGTTCATTTCATGCTAACCACTCCCAAATACAATAATTCTAGGGGGACCGTTTTCTCTGACCGGTCTAACGATCGGTCCAAAAAAATATTTCTTTTTTGCTATTGCTTTAAAAAAATGTATAGTATTTATTGGGAGGCAATAACAAAAAATAAAATAAAAATTTAGACTTAATTTTTATTCAAATAAACTTCTTATAAATTTTGTGTCTATTTGATATTCGTTCTCTATCCAGTTTCCCCTATTGTATATTGGAGAAAGAAAATTTGGAATCAACAAAAATAACATGGTGTGCACTAATTTCACCTATTGTATATTGGAGAGAGAAAATTTGGAATCAAAAAAACAACATGGTGAATGAAGTTCATAACGTCATTATACTTATTGTGCTAACAGCTTAAAGTTGAGGTGATGATAGTTTATTTTCGTTAGGCACTTATTCTACTTGTGATACCATGGAAAATAAAGAGAAAATTTAGAATTTCTATATATTTTAATATTTATGAAACTTTAATTTATTTAATATATTTTTATTTATTTATTAAAAAAATTTAGTAACTAAATTTATATTTAGCCCATTTATATAACCAGTGTGAGCAGCAGGTGCAAAAGGCATGATGACAGAACTGTGGATACCGTCATTATAAGAGTACAAATTATTTATTTGTGGCATACGTAATTGTGTACTTGTATATCGTCGAAACCATTGTTTATTACTGTATTTTTAACCGTCATGTTCACCAAAATCCAATCAGGAGTAGAAGTCCGTCCTTTGTAGAATCACCTTATAATTACAATTAATAGTTAATAGATTCCTTTCCAAATTAAACATCCTTATCCAACTAAATAAAGAAACACAATATTACTTTAATGAGGATCCTCTCACTCTCAAAATAAATCCATATAATCACGGATCCGAGGGGTGTCCGGCACACATTGTACCGGACTAACGACCGGTATAATATAATTTTTTTTATTGTATTTTTTTAATAAAAAATATACTGTGTTTTATAGTTTTTTGTTCAAACTTGCTCAATTATTTTTTATTTTTTATTCTGATAATTATGATTAAAAAAAAATAACACTGTACCGGTTAACGACCGGTACAGCACCTCCCCCAAATTGAATAATCACACCCCAGCAAACCATATGATGGTGCAGAGAAGTACTGCATAATTATTGATCTAATGATAGCTACAACTAACTTTTAACTATGTTTGCTGATGTAATCTAACCACAGTTAATTGTATAATTAGCTTAAGATGGAAGGTAGGATAACTAGTACTCCCTCCGTTCCTTAATATACATGATTTTAGAAAAATATTATTGTTCTTTAATATAAGTCATTTTTGAATTTCAAGTAAGCATTAATTGCTTAGTTTCTAATATTAGCCCAAATATTAAATGTATCTTTGATTCTCTCACTATTTTCTCTGTCAAATAAATAATAATCTCTTATTTTAATACAAGGGTAATATAGACAATTGATATTATAGTTAATGCTATATAATCATTACCTTAATGCTTGTGTATAACCTTAAAACGACCTATAATAAAGAACAAATGGAGTATAAAATAGTAGGTACCGATCAAACTTGTAACTTTAACGTTCATTTTGTATATTTGTCTTCAATTAGCTGATTTGCGCTTATAATATATATAGAGCTTTAACAATGACCACTTGTGAATTACTACTGTGCCTCCATGGTTTAGTGAGTGATCTGCAGATTCATATCCTTAAGCCTACTCTTGTTTTTGTTGAAAATGAAGTTACAATCAGCATAGCTTCCAACCCAGTCCAACATGGTCGCACCAAACACATTGAATTAGATTGTCATTTTGTTAGGGATAAAGTTGTTGAAGGCATACTCGATCGATCAAGCTAGTTTTAATTTTATTCTACTAAAAACCAGTTTGCACATATTTTTACCAAACCTCTTTTCAGGCACATTTTCAAGATGCAGTTGCACCTTATTCTTGTGGGGGATATTGAGGATAACACAGCTACATGTATCAACACATGCATGTGCCAGCTGCAGCACATGACATTAAACACTCAGACACACAACACATTCAATTCAACCACCTGGAGGACTAAAGTTATTTGTGTTTACAACATGTAACCAATACTAATAATTTTCAAACAAAGCAATCTCATCAAACAAAGTGGATGATAGCTTAGTGGTGCGATCTTTAGGTCTTAGGTTTGATTCTCATTATTTCTTCCATTATAGAAAACTTGTCCTCTTTATGTGAGTTTATTGTTTTCTCTTTTGGTTGGGGCTTTCAAAAGAAAAATCTCACCAAACAAAGTACAAAAACAAAAATCAAGACAAACATAGAGTAGCATTAGGAATCCAGAAATAACAACAATCTATGCAAACTATGAGTACGAAGAAAAGACCAACTTTTATAGGACAACTTTAATAACAAATTTAATCAAGAAAACTGCAAAACGTAACAAGCGATATCTATTAAACTGAAGCAAAAATAAGTTATCTTTTTTTCCCAAACTACGTTTATCTCTTACGTCATCAGAAGTCTAAGCAATAAACTAGTGTATTACCAATAAATTTCAACTTATAAACTGTGAGGATGCATGTATTGGTCGGATGATGGGTTAATTTCATTATCATATCATCTGGTTTCTGGTGTGTTGTTCCATAGGGAATTGTCAAATTTGAACCAATGGCTTAGACTCCAATTTGGAATTAAATTTCTGAGTTTTGAATTATAAATTCTATAATATCTACACCCATCCATCTAACAACACCCTAACACCAGGTGCAAAAGGCATGATGACATAAGTGCAGAGAAATTTCTAATCCAGTGACACCTACGTACAACTAATATACACGGTTAATTAGCTTAATGTGAGCTAGGATAACGAGTATAAGTAGTAGGTACTGATCAAACTTGGATCTGGTTATCATAAAATTAACTTCATAGTAATTAAGTTGATCAACTGGTTAATACAGCGTCGACACGCAGAGAGAGAAATCATCTCCTTCCTACACTGTATTGATCAATTGACCAAAGTTAACTTCATGTTAATCACTACCATCAAACTTGTAATTGTCTTGAGTTGTGATAATGAAACGAGCATTTAAGTCTTCATTGTTATACACCTAGCTATTATTCTAGGGAGTTGAAAAGAGAATGAAAAAAAAATAAATATATAAAACAAAAAATATGTAACCCGTGATATATCATGACAAGTTAATAATGCCCATGAAAGGTGAGATATATAAATGATTGTAAAAAAGGCTTGCAGAAGGATAAAGATTCAATTTTGCAACTAAAACATTTTGATAGACGAAAGATTGAAAATTGGGGGATATTAGTGTAAAAACCATTTCCAAAGTAAGAGGTACTTTAGTCAACATGTTGATTGATCACTCCATACTGCTTAGAGTTGGAAAATGATATATTATAAATATTTAGGTTGATTTTTTTGATTGTTAGGGATAATTATTCGTGATAGGAAAATAATATATATTGCAAAAGTTTATGTTAATTTTTTGATTGTCAATTATGCGGGTAAATATTAGTGGTAACTTTTTTAGAGATATGTAGACCTGGCAAACGGGCCCAAAGCCCGCGGGCTGGCCCGGCCCGCCCGCCAACCATTAAATTTTTTTTTTTTTAAATAAAGTGTTAGGTTGTGAGGCTTAAGCACAAGACTTGTAAGTAAATAAATAAGAGTTCAAACCAACTGAGCTACAACAACTATTTGTTTTTAATGTAATCTTCAATATATTTTAACTATAATTGAAAATTATAATTAAGATATGTAGTTAATGTAATTTAAACAACAAATTCAAATTGCAGTAACAAATGCAAACAAGGAAAGAATGACATTACACACAAGATAATATGAGTTTGGTCATTACAACAAAAGCTTCAACCTTGATATTATCTAATTCATATAATTCCTGACAAGTAACAATGTACAAAACTACAAATTAAACACTTACTGCAAAAGATCATTCTCAATAAGTACAATCTCTACTCTCTGAGCAGCACTCAGTAACATAAATCTAAATTATCATCATAAATAATGTAGGTAATTAATTAATAATACTAATTTATAATACTATTACAATTTTAATTAATTGAGATATGTAGTTAATGTATGTAATTAATTAATCGTGTTTGTTTGTATTATTGTTTATTATTAATTATTTTATTATTTTTAATATTTATTATTATTATTTTTGGTGTAACAAAGAGTTTGCAAAAAAATTAATGGCCGAAGCCCGCGGGCCGGCACGGCCGGCCCGCCATGGGCCACGGGCTGGCCATTTCCAGCCCACCAAAACCCGAGCCTTTTTTGCCCGGCCCGGCCCGGTCCAGCTCACCCGTTTGTCAGGTCTAGAGATATGTGTAATAAGTGAAGTGTGACGCCCCTAAAATTAGATATACATCACCCATCTTGGGTCGCCAGATACATGGTACAAAATTCAAATACAACTTCATTTATACAACTGTTGAGCTGTCGTATAGGATACGACCACAGTTAACTATGAGTTTTAATACAAATATATGTAACTCTCATGGTACCTCGACCACAACCTTACAATGATACTTTACATAAAAATATAGTCAAAAACTGTTTTAGAAATTAAAATCTTTGGAAAGTACTCAAGGAAACCTTCGTACATGGGAGGCCATGCATCTAGGTTATAATAGATATCATATGGCCACAAAATTATCCTTGGTTGACCCAATAGACCCCAAAGAAAAACGAGAAGATTACTATCATCTTCTTTCCAATAGTGAGTCTTCTCTTGATATATAACTATCTCCAATGTCTCCACGTGTGTATTATAATTCAAATAAACTCCAAGATCATATAGGTAGTGCCCATAGATATACTCAGCAAGTGGATGCGCACAACCTTTTCTTATAATAACATGAGGTGGTATGTCATTAGACATCTTGTATGATAGTGGCAAAACACCCTTTCAAAGTTGGGTTCACCTCACCCTATTTGATTCACCAAATATAACTACTAAATGTTGTATAGAATATAACACATTTTTCTATACTGTTTAGGGAGAACCTCCACAGCTAGAGACCACTATTCTATTCCCCGATTATCCCCGCTTGACCCAGCAACACTCTTACGGCAACAATCTTATTACCGTAAAAGAAACTAGATATAAGAGTAGGGAAGGAGCAGAGTATTTTTCTATAACTTCTCTATAATTTTTCTTTCTGGAGTTTCAGTGAATTCGTAAGAAATAATGAAGGAACGAGCTTCTATTTATAGGAAAATGGAATGCATAGTAACTAATCTATGAACGGTCCAGATTGATTTACTTTAATCTGACGGTCCATATTTAAAGAAAAATCTTTTAAATAAAATATAATATATTCTATTTATAGAATAACTTTAATAAAGTATTCTGTTTTATATAAAAAGATGTTTTTGTTTTATTACGTTAATAATACGAATAAAACAAAACTTCATTATCGCTAAATAATTCATATTATTAATTGACAATAATTGAATCAAACTGAGTGACTTCGCACATAAGTATTAATAATCAATATCGTGTGCTACTATGCAATCACACGTATTACTGTACTTTTACTACCGAGTAGTTCAACAGTATCAACGGTAAAACTTCCGCCGTTATTTTTAATAAAATATTTTTGTCGTTTTCTCAATCCGACAATAATTCCGTTGTGGGGTCCACCAATGATTGAATATTCCCTGTGAATAGTAACTCGTGAACAATAACTCATGAATAGTAACTCGTGAATAGTAACTCGTGAACTTGTGAATAGTAACTCATGAATAGTACTCTGACACAAAAAGTGCCCAAATACTCGAGTGAACAATACTAGAGTGAATAGTAACCGGGTATTTTATGACAACTTGTCTACTTTGAAAATTTTCACATATCACCCTTAACTTTAACCTTTTATCAATTTAACCATTTATCAAAATAGAATAATTATAAGAAAATTGAATATTTTCATTTCAAAAAATTCAGGGTCTCACATGGAGTCATCTTTTAATTCTATCCAAACTCAGCTCGTGTATTGATATGTTATAATTCCGCACAAATTTGTTACTCCCCCAGTTCCTTAATATAGGTCGTTTTAGACTTGTACACAAGTATTAATGAAATGATTGTATAGTATTAAATATAATATCAATTGCCTATTTTGTCATTGTATTGGAAGAAGAGATTGTTATTTATTAGAAAGAAAATAGTGGGAGAACCAAAGTTATATTTAATACTTGGGGTAATATTGAAAACTAAACAATTAATGCTTATTTGAAATTTTTAAACGACAAAAATAATTTTTTAAAACGACTTATATTAAATAACCAAGGGAGTATAAATATATAAGTAGCATAACTCATTAGAGTTTGCAAAGAATACACGGGCACCCCTCTAGATTATTATGATTACATTTGCCACCCTTGTAATTTTTTAAATAATAGTTAGCACTCTATATGTTTTTTTAAGGTTGACTTACATATTTTACCTGTTGTTATTAAATTATAATTCATTTATAATATGTTTTTCTGATAACGAAATTATCGTATCTTAATTTAATATACATAAATAATTATAATTTTGGATATAATTAGCATCATCTCATTTAAATTGTTCGTTACATATAAAATATTAATTTTACTTTAAGTAACAGATATACTTTAGGTTAACTGATATAAATATTAAATTCCAATTAACAAATTGAATCAAGAAATATGTTTGTTAGCTAGAATTAACATAAAAGAACTACTAACTTAAACCCATGCTACCGTTATTATATTTAAGAATAATTAAAGAATGACGTCCAAAAATAATATAACATATATATATATATATATATATATATATATATATATATATATATATATATATATACGGTCCGAATCTTTAGCTCACCCCTTATTCAACTCACCCCCTTTAGCAACGAACCCGGCGACGGTTCAGTCATACAACCGTCGTTTATACTTTTAGCGACGCTGTATGTTGTCTGTCGCTAAAAATATAGACAATTGTTATATAACTGAACCGTCGCTTGGTCCGTTACTAAAAGGGAGTGAGCTCGGGTGAGTTAAATAAGAGGTGAGCTTAAGATCCGGACTCTATATATATATATATATATATATATATATATATATATATATATATATATATATATATATATATATATATATATATATATATAATTTCAAACTTTAAATCACAATTTATAGAGAAAATAGGACCCCCGAGAGAGTTGACATTTGGAAACAAAAGTTGAATGATTCGCAATGATTAAAATATTAGCCCAAGCCCATCAATGTTCGGATTGGACATACTGTATTTCAGGCCCGCAACTCATTGTTTAGACCAATAATGGAGGTCGGGTTAAATCAGTTGCCCCACCCCATCTGCAAAAGTATGGCCAACTTTTCTTTTTTTCTTTTTTCTTTTTTCTTTTTTTGACAAAAAAAAGAAGTACGACTAAGTTGTATTCCTCCCATCCATAGTCACATTTTTAGGACGGAGGGAGTATATATTAGTATTCCCTCCGTTTTTTAAAAGATTGTCGTTTTAGAAGAAAAAATTTATTTTAAAAAGTTTGTCGTTTACGACTCTCAAGGAGAATAAATTATTTATTTTTCTATATTACCCCTATTTTCTTTCATTATCCCAAAAAATTCTCTCCCTTATATTAATAGTTTTCAATTTCCTATATAGGGGTCGTGATAGAATTTTAAATAAATTTTATTTGATAAATAATATTTTTTTAATCTATGTGTCAAAATTTTAAACGATAATCTTTTAAGAACGGACGTAATATTTGAGTTGCGGAAAAAGAGTCTGGTTTTTATTTATTAGAAATGAATTGTAAACAAGTAAAAACTTCAACAAAAGTCATATTTTTAAAGTAATTATTTATTATAAACTGAAATTAAGGTGCTCAATGTCAACAACACCTCACAAAGGTCAAAAGTAATAATGAGGTGGTTATCATTAATGATTTTATAATGGGCAATGTCATTTTTAGTCTAAATAAATTCATAGCACTACTTGGCTTTCTTTGAAGCTTACTAAATAACATTATTGTCATTAATTATAATAATCAATTTTTTTTAGAATTTTAAACTAAATTTAAGTGATTTAATTCAAAAATAGTAATCAATCTAGGGAATTTTTTTAATTCTTTCAGAATCACTCTTTGAGCTCATACTTTTTTAGATTTTTCTACTCCCCACCGGATCATTTCCCCTATAAAATTATTAATGATAAGAAATTATAAATTTAATATTAAAAAAAATCAATTTAAACAATTACTTTAACCTAAAATAAATTAAGGGGCTCAATGTCAACACCCTAAAAGAACAAAAGTAAATGAAATGGTTATCATTAATGTTTTCATATTGGACAATGCCATCATTAATCTACTTGCAACTTTTCTTTCTTTTTTCATTTCTTTAGCTTAAGAAGGAAGATTAATCATGAACCAGTGTGACCCTTTAATGTAGTGAAAAAAGATGGTACTTTTAAAAAGAGAATTATTAGTACTAACCTTTACTTACTCACAATTTCTTTTTTATCTTTCTTTTTAATCAAACATTGAGTTTTCCCACTATAAAGGAGAAAAATATGTACCTAAGTTCATTTGTAAAAAAAATTATTCTTTCACATTACGTAAGGATTATTTTTTCTCTATATACCTAAGACATGTTTAAATTTATCAGTATTTTGTATTTTTAGAATTAATGATTGATTAAAATTACTAATTTTGTTATCATCAAATAGGGAGAGATTGTTAGTACTTTAACTTATGCATATGTTTGATTTGATGATGAAATAGAAATTTAATGTATATTTGTAAAGTTAGTAGTTTTTGTAAAATCCTTAAAAAGACATTATGTAAAAGGGCTTCAAATTTGTTTAGTTGATCCATTTTTTACTGTAAATGTATTGTTCAAAAGCTAAGTCTGAAGACTGTTCATAGAGTTGAAGATCATGAAGCATTTTAAGATCGTAGAACATTCAGTATACCCATAAAGATCGTAGAGTATGGAAATCGATCGTAAAGTCAAATTAACTTTCATGGCAAATCACTCTAATATTGGATATATAACTCTACGATTAAGCAGAATCGTAGAGCTCATTTCTTATTACAGGTTATGCTAATGTCGTACACCTAGGACTGAAGATCCCAAGGATAATCCTCTCAAATGTTGTCAATAAAGATAAACACTCTTAAAATAATATTAACTGCTATATCTGTTAAGGAAAAAAATACGTGACTACATCTACACCAAACATAATATATTGAAAGCGGTCTAAACTGGTTCTAACCGACAATATTTCAAAGTAAAACAATTGGAAATTGACAAGTATCCAAGTAATAATAGATTAACGGTCAAATCGCAACGTGAGGATCCCAAAGTGAATCTATTAAAGGCAAGCACCCTCAAACACACAACAAGATTCAAAGATAATAATTGATCAGGTCGAAGTAGTGATTGTCTGAACTCATAGTCTACACACTTACGATTTAAAAATTTCAATTGCTGCTAAGTCATGCGATCAAAAAGTTTAACGTTACTTAGCAGTGACTCAAATCTTTCAATTTATGTGTGATTCGATCTTAGTTATCTGTGTATATTCCAAGTTTGTGTCACTTAAAGGATTTTTAGTAATTCGGTTGTAAATCAGTTCTTAGTGAACTGTAATCTGAGTGATTACCGTTCATTAGTGGAAAATTCTTACTCTCGCAGTAGAAGAGAGGATTAAGAGACTTTTGTGCTCCGAACCTCTTAAAAATCTGTGTCATTTACTTTTTGTACTCTTCGTTTTGCATTCAAGTCTCTATTCGTTTTATTCCTGTGACTTGTCTACGCTTTCTTAAACTAAATTTAGAACTGTGATTTCTTATTAATCTATGAAGGGGGTTTTCAAAACATCATTCTGTTGTGCAAAATCAATAAATTAACTTGTTTAATTTAACATTGGCAATAATTCTCTAAATCAACCTCCTTCCTAAATCTGTTTGTGCTTTTGAAAATAACAAAATACATAGATTTTTTATTTAAATATTCTGTCTTTTTCAAAAGTTAAACATTATAAAAATATTTATAGTGACTTAATTAACCCCAAGAAATAAACAATCATCCTTTAATATTTTCATACCAAATCCTTGACATTCATCATATCACATTGACTTGAATGTTGAATTGGACAAATGACAGATACTAAATTGGAATGCAAAGCTAAACTCAATTTTGATTAGCTAGCCTACAACCCACAAGAATTTTCAGTCACAACCCACAATTGGTTTTGAACTATAAACAAAATAAGTTACTGACAAACAAAATAGATTTTGAGTTAATTTAGCCTGATAAGTAATTATGGGACAGTCTAACTTTAATTAATGTGAAAATTTTAAGCCTATAAAAATAAATATTTGAAAGCTAACTAAATTAATTTAATTTAGGAGTCTCTCTCTCTCTCTTCAATTATTTAAGATTCTTTGGTGGGTCCACACGTGAGCACAGTAGGTTAGAGTAGATGACCAAACAAATCCACGGATTGATGCATTAAATCAATGAATCTCCCTTGAAACCCATTATTCCCCGTGACTTCCGCCTTTCCCTGAATTTTTTTAAATGAGTTTAGTGTTAAAAATTATAGCAATTTATATTTGCTAGCCCAAAAATTATATATTAAGTTTTTTATTTCTTTTTCTTTTTCTATCATTTCCATTCTTATTAATTCTTTTAAACATACAATATTTTTTCATTCATACTTCCCCTCTCCCACCCTCTTATCAGTTTTCTTCACAGTAGATACATGTGTAGATAACCAGTAGACTTATTCTAAGCGGATATGAAAATTGAATATAAAAATTAGATATGAGTACATTTTAATTTCATTTATTTATATTTTTATCTACAATTGAGGGTCAAAATATACATAAGTGAAATTCAACGCATGTACAATTTTCATGTCCACTAGAATTTTTGTAAGGGAATTGATATTTCTACAAGTGGGTCCTATTTTTAACTAAACCAACATTTTGTACAGTAAACTAACTATAAGATTTAATTCTTATGTCCAAATTACCCCCACTTGATAAATACTAACTAAACATCTAGTTACTTAACTTTATTTGATTAGTAGTGTTACTCAATTGAAGACAACTTTGATTTATTTAATTTTATAATAGTAATAATATTAATAATAATTAGAAAATTGTTAAGAAATAAGTGAGAAAAATTATTTACACATAAAAATTAGGATCTAGCTTTATCCCGCAAGAAAAAAAAATAATTTTTAAAATTTCTATTATCATATCATATTACTAAAAAGTCTATAGACTTTATAGTAATATAATTTACTAAATTATATTACTAAAAGTAGTTAAGTACTAGTATTTGAATAAAACTAGTTAGTTATAAATCCTAAAATCTTCTACACCAACTAAACTCCATCTTGATTTTGATTAGCTTGTTTCTTTTTAATTTTTTTTATCATATCTAAATAAAATATAATATATATATATATATATATATATATATATATATATATCCTATAAGATATTGTCAAATTATTACCCTCCTCGTTCATGTTTTTCTCTCTTGTGATACTTAGAATCACAAGAGTCAATTAAATAATGGAAAAAAAAAGTAATGAAAGTATTATTACATGAATAACATCACCATCTTAAATTTGTATGTAAATTTTAGGACTACTATTTATTATTATTATTTTTTAATTCCAAATTTTGTTGTGAACAATCTATATCGGTTGCTTATCATACGTCTTTAATCGTATAAAATTCTCGATTCTCTCTTTTTCTTGTGTGTGTATATATATACAGTTTTATATCTACACTTTTTTTTTGTTTATACATTTTTGTACACAGTACATGTTCTTAGAGCAATAGTTAAAATATATTAGAATTCAACTTTTACTAAATAAAGGCAAATTGGACATAAAAATAAAATTCTATAATTAGTCTACTGCATTTAGTTAAAATAAGACCCACTTATGAAAATATGATATTAATTTGTCAGTGGAAATATGAACTCCATTTTTGTAACTGGTATCCTCGAAACAAAAAGAAATAAATTTAGAGAGTATGAAACGTTGCTTGTGATATTTAACTATGTTAGTGAGTCAAACTTTCCATCCAAAAAACAGGGTTGGTGAAGAAATTTGTGTCTACTAATTTGAAAATCTTTTTCCTTCTCCTCCTTTCCCTCTGTTATTCCTTTCTCTATCCCGATGTCTGAAAAAGAAATTATAAGCTTTTGGTTTGAAATTAAAGCATCAGTGCAAGACAGGTGTTGAATATGCATGCCATATGGAGTACTATATAGTATTGATTCTCAGTTCAAACTACACACAGCATTTGCTTCAACTAAACTGCAGCAACTTATGGGTATTAAATTCAATCCTTTTCTCTATCCTTTCTGTTAACTCTTTTCAACTAGAGTTTAGAGTTTGTTTATAACTAATCTGGGCATTTGGAATCATTTTGTGTTCCTCTTCCTCTTCCTCTTCCTCTTAGCTGTTGCTTCATTCTGAAGCTGTTAGTTTAGTCTTCATTGTGGATTTTGAAATGTGGGATTTAAGCTTATCTTTTTCTTTATTCATTTAAGGGTCGGTGCTAGCTAGCTTGTTTCTACTCAACCAATTTGAATCAGGGTTTGGGTTCTTTAAATCTTTTGGTCTGGGGATTAGACTTTATGTGGGGTTAGGGACCTCAGTGGGTATTTTTACTGCTGCTGAGTGCTTTACTTTCTAGTTGTTGGTACTTGATTGTTGGGTCTCAATTAGTGGGTTTCTGATGTGTCGTTTTCTGCTTGTATTAAGTTCCTAGTTTCCTTCATTTGTGGCCTTAATCTGATTTTTATTGGGAATTTTGATCCTAGTGGTAGTCATTACTGCTTTTCTTCAAGCGGTAATTGGGGCTCTCTTGTCATTATATTTGTGCTTTGGGATTTGGATTTGGAAATTTCATTTCTTGTGAAATGTAGTCCAAGTCATATCAGGTCAAATCCAACCAAGTATATGGTGATGTTGTCCCTTTTTTGAGTTATGGTGGTGCTGGAGTTATTACCAATGACTTTCCTCAATTGGGTATTCTTGGCCTGTTTGGTTTGTTCATCTTTGGGTCTTGAATCCCCAAGCCAAGCCTGTCATCCAACTGATTTACTGGCACTGAAGGAATTCGCAGGTAACCTCACAAATGGATCCATTATTGCAGCATGGTCGAAAGAATCCATGTGTTGTGATTGGAATGGAGTTGTCTGTGGGAATGGTGGTAATGTGTCAGTTGCACGTAGAGTGATTATGTTGAACGTGTCCAGCAAAGGTTTGGAAGGTGAAGTTTCACATGCTTTGGGCCGCTTAGATCAGCTAAATCTGCTTGATCTCTCGCGCAATCATCTCGAAGGCGAATTACCCAATGATCTTTCGAATTTGAAGCAGCTGAAAGTTCTTGATTTGAGTCATAACATGTTAACTGGTCCGGCTTTGGGTGCACTTGTTGGTTTGGAACACATCCATTCACTTAATATCTCTAACAATTTATTCAATGGGGAGTTGTTCAGCTTGGGAGAATTTCCCAATCTCGTTGTGTTCAACACAAGCAACAATTTATTCACTGGTGGCTTCAATTCTCAAGTTTGTTGTTCCTCCAAGAAGATTCAGGTTCTTGATCTTTCAGTAAACCATTTTGTTGGCGGGCTTGAAGGCTTGGAGAATTGCAGCACTACTCTACAACAGTTGCATGTGGATTTCAATTCATTTTCCGGTCCCCTCCCGGACTCGTTGTATTCCATGTCTTCTTTGGAGCATCTTTCAGTCTCTGCCAACATTCTCTCTGGCCAGATAAGCAACAAACTCAGTAAGCTTTCCAGCCTTAAGACCTTAAATTTATATGCGAATAAATTTTCAGGGCCCCTTCCAAATGTGTTTGGAAACCTAACACAGCTAAAACAGTTACTAGTTCATTCAAATGTATTCTCGGGGTCATTGCCTTCCACTCTAGCACTCTGTTCAAATCTAGAAGTCCTTGATCTTCGAAATAATTCTCTATCTGGTCCTATTGATCTTGATTTCACTGGATTGCCTAATCTTTGTGTACTTGATCTTGCCACTAACCATTTTTCGGGTGCACTGCCCAATTCACTATCTAGTTGCCAGGAACTGAAAACATTGAGCCTTGCCAAAAATAAATTAGGTGGCCAGATACCTGAGAATTATGCAAACCTTACATCTCTTTCATTTCTTTCATTGTCAAACAACAGTTTTGTGAATTTATCTAGGATGTTATCTGTTCTGCAGCATTGCAGAAATCTCACAACCCTTATCCTCACAAAAAACTTCCATGGAGAGGAAATACCAAAAAGTTTAAGTGGGTTTGAAAACCTAATGATTTTTGCACTGGGAAATTGTGTTCTCTATGGCCAAATACCAGCTTGGTTATCTAACTGCAGCAAACTACAAGTTCTTGATTTGTCTTGGAATCAGTTGAATGGAAGTATTCCTCATTGGATTGGTCATATGGAGAGTTTGTTTTATTTGGACGTCTCAAATAATACACTCTCAGGAGAAATCCCAAAGAGTTTGACAGAGTTAAGGAGCCTCATTTTTGCAAACAGAAGCTCACTAAATCCTAATTCATCCTTTGGCATTCCTCTGTATGTTAAGAGAAATCAGAGTGCTAGAGGTTTGCAGTACAATCAGGCATCAAGTTTCCCTCCATCAATATTTTTGTCAAACAACATGTTAAACGGTTCAATTTTGCCTGAAATTGGGAAGTTGAAACAGCTCCATGTCTTAGATTTGAGCAGGAACAACATAACTGGGACTATCCCTGTCTCCATTTCCAATATGGAAAACCTGGAAGTTTTGGATTTATCGAACAATAATCTTTATGGATCAATTCCATCATCTTTCAATAGGCTCACATTCCTGTCAAAGTTCAGCGTGGCGAATAATCGTTTGCAGGGAGCAATACCAGCAGGTGGCCAGTTCTTAAGCTTCCCCACTTCAAGCTTTGAGGGTAACCCTGGAATTTGCGGGGGAATACTTTCTCCTTGTGGAGCTGTCAATAATAAGGGGCTCCGACCAGATATCTCAGCTAGTTCCGATAGTCAGTTTAGGCGAAGCAGTATCCTTGGAATAACAATTGGTATAGGAGTTGGGATTGCTATTCTCCTGGCATTTGTTCTATTAAAAATGTCAGAGAGGGACAGGGGAGATCCAATTGAAAATTTGGATGAGGAATTCAACAGGCCAAACAGGTTATCTAGAGCTTTTGGATCTTCAAAGTTGGTTCTTTTTCAGAAATCAGAATGTCTGGATCTCACAGTTGCAGACTTGTTAAAATCAACTAACCATTTTAACCAAGCTAACATTATTGGCTGTGGGGGATTTGGTCTGGTTTATAAAGCTGAGCTTCCAAACGGCATAAAAGGTGCAATTAAAAGACTTTCTGGGGATTGTGGGCAAGTAGAACGTGAATTCCAAGCTGAAGTAGAAGCTCTCTCAAGAGCTCAACACAAAAATCTCGTTTCTCTTCAAGGATACTGTCAGCATGGGAATGACAGGTTGTTAATATACTCGTACATGGAGAATGGAAGCTTAGATTATTGGCTACATGAGAGAGTTGATGGAAGTTCACTTCTTAGGTGGGACACTAGGCTTAAGATAGCCCAAGGAGCAGCTCGTGGATTGGCATACTTGCATAAGGAGCCAAAGATAGTTCATCGAGACGTTAAAACTAGCAACATTCTTTTAAATGAGAGATTTGAAGCTCATTTAGCTGATTTTGGGCTCTCAAGGTTGCTTCGTCCGTGTGATACTCATGTGACTACAGATTTGGTTGGAACCTTGGGGTACATTCCACCTGAATATGGTCAGACATTGACAGCAACATTCAGGGGTGATGTATACAGCTTTGGTGTCGTTCTGCTTGAGCTACTTACAGCAAAGAGGCCAGTGGAAGTTTGCAAGGGAAAGAATTGCAGAGATTTAGTGTCGTGGGTTTTTCAAATGAAATCCGAGAAGAGGGATATGGAAATATTTGATTCGTTTATATGGGATATGGTTCGTGAGAAGCAACTACTAGAAGTACTTGGCATAGCTTGTAATTGTATAGATCGGGATCCGAGGCGGAGACCCTCTATAGATCAAGTTGTTTCATGGCTTGATGGGGTAGGAATTGAAGGTACTAGACAATAAAATTCATTAATGTGTTTTCTGTTCACATATTTTGGTTTCTTTTATGAATAGTAGAACTGTAAAGCATCAAAAGTTTTAAGTTTATATCAATGTAGGGGAAGTGTTTTGATGGTGCAACTTCGATTTGATTTTCATATATACAAGAGTACTGGATAATTATAGTTCTGAACGGTATTATACAATACTCTGATGATTTATTATTGTTGCATATATATGGTGTTTCTGTGGAGGGATTTTCTCTATACATGAAAAAGACCTAATCTCTTAAACACTGGTCGCATAAAGAAATGATCAGAATCTCTTTAACCACCCGACCAATAAAGGAATTACATAGAAGGCAAATATAATACGATTTCTTTATATTGCCTTCTTTCTACTTCAATCCACGAATCCATGCCGCCTAACCTGACAATGTTAATACAAGTGCACGTAGAGCAGCTGCCACGCGTCTACTAGGCAGGCAGGCATGCATGCATGCATGGTAGCTACGTGTCTATATAAAACCACATGTACGTGGCACCTCAGATCTGCCCTCTTCTTCTACACACACGTCTCTGTAATTAAAGAGGTATGCCTATTTTGACGTTGTTCAACAATATAGTAATTCGTTAAGACTTCCCTTCAACTTATAATATCCTCATTTTGTTCTAATTTCTCACCCAACAATGGATTCTTCGGAGCTTCTTTCACCTATGTGCCTGGCCAATATCCTCAGGTACTAAATACTCTCCTCCCGTTCAAAAAACACATGATAGGCCGGCCCATCGTAAGATTTATAAAATTAAGGATATATTTTCTTTCTATGTTTATCCTTGTATTCGTTGAGTATACATTTAACAGTGTGGGTCTATTTGTATGTGTATATGGAATTTCAGGGCGGCAATTATTTTGTTGATGATGCGTGCGAGGCCATGAGCAGGTGGAGACGGAACATATATCGTCTGGAATGGTGAGATCTGAGAGTGCCAAAACAGATAGGTTGAAGAGCAAGGATCAATTAGACAACACAAGTGATGCGGCTCGATCGAGACACGGCCGAAATGGTAATGGAAGGGGTGGTCTAAACAATGAAGACGGGGCTCAATATTGGAGAGATGGCCATGCATGGATGCTGCAAAGAATACTACTATTCATAACATTAAAGATAATGATGACAATTTTAGTCAACAAGGGATACAACAACAATAGTAATAATAATGTTACTGTTAATAGTACGTACACCAAAATCAAATGATCACAATGATGGTGGAGCGGTGGGTTTGAGGAAGCGTGCTGGAAAGGATGGAGCCAGGATCCATTTTGCCACATATATATATATAGAGAGAGAGAGAGAGATCAAAGATCAAGTGCATATTTTTTATCTTACTCATCCGTGCTCACCCTCCTTTAGGCGACGGTTTCAATCATACAACCGTCGTCTATATTTTTAGCGACGTTATATGTTGTCCGTCGCTAAAAGTATAATAGGCGACGGTTGTATGATCACAATGATGGTGGAGCGGAGGGTTTGAGGAAGCGTGCTGGAAAGGATCGAGCCAGGATCCATTTTGCCATATATATATATATATATATATATATGAGATAACATATATTTGTTATGAATAAAAAAGGTTAAACACTACTAGTTGACGTTTTAACACTTGAAACTACTCTAGTAAAATTCTTCAATTGGCAACAAATTTGGAAGATTCGCATATAATTTTGGAAGATTTGTGTTTTACATTAATTTAATTAATTAGGATTTATAGTTTATTAATTAGGGTTTATTAATCATGACTTAGGATTTATTATAAATTCTAAATCCTAATTAAAAAAGTCAAATTCTTATTGTGAAATTAATTGGGGTATAATGGTCTAAGTTGTTTGTCTAGTCCATCCTCTAATATTACTAGCGGACGCCGTGTCCTCTCTTTTAATTTTAGCAACCGGACGCTCTAAATGTTATTTGTTTATTTTTATCTATAATAAATATATGTTGAGGATCATTGCTCCATATATATATATATATATATATATATATATATATATATATATATATATACCTTGATCATATATACGTTGTATATCCCCTTTAGCGACAAATCGGACGACGGTCTGATTTGTCACTATATGTTCAATCCGTCGCTAAATGTTGTCTGTCGTTATATGTTGTCTGTTGTTAAAAACTAATACGACGGTTCTCTGATATAGCGACGGGCTGAACCGTCGCCCGGTCTGTTGCTAAAGGGGTAAGCATGATATCATGTAAAATAAAAGGGTGAGCACTTGAAATGGATTATATATATGTATATAGAGATCGATTCATAGCAGACGTAAAAAAATATCTAGCCTTACAACATATCGCAACCCTTCGTCCGAAAATCGAGCAGCCTCTTCATGTAAAAAATATTTGTCACGCATGTCTCTTCATCCCAAATCACATGAAATAAAAGTAACAACAAGATTATGCTAGAAGAAATAGAAAATTCTTGAGTTTTTGGTCGAACTCTTTGTGTGATCCCTTTGTGCGTATCCAAGACGTCTTCTGTTTGCAGTTCTATCTCGTCTTATATAATAAAGGGGACTTAACGTCCGCAGTATTAAAGTGCGGACTAGACTTTTAAGTTCCATTATTGAAAACGACGTCGCCCGATCGTTGCTTCGTAATCCCAACGTTTGCAGTATTAAGTTGAGAAAGGGGAACTGGTCCGGAGGGACATTTTGATTATCCATCCCGTCCGCAGTATTAAAGTGCGGAATGTTGAAAATTAAACCGCGGACGGGGTCTCTATAAGACCGCTCGATCTTCGAACGAAGAATCGCGATGTGTTGTAAAATTAGACTCTTTTTTACAACATTTACTGTTGATCGATTCAATATATATATATATATATATATATATATATATATATATATATATATGTCCTTGGGCAGTTTAACTATAATAACTACTTCAGTTGATGCGGATAAAACCTTGTCCAGTAGTCTCAATTCGAAAGTACCCGTTTGCTATCAAATATCAATCTTGCCTTGTTATCTGGCTGGCTCCAGGCTGTGTTGAGGTATAGCCAAATATTTTATTTTTATTTTCGAAAATTATAGGACTAATAAACAACCAACTCTACTGAATATGACAAGGAGGACCAATTAACCATGACCATCTAAAATCAATGAACTTAATTCATTGACCTGCAGACATTTGGTGGCCCACCATATTATTTTCATGTACGGAAGGGATAATCTTACCCACAAAAATTTGATATTTTTGAAAATAAAAAAAATTGAATATGTAATAATATCAAAAATAATATGCAGAAACTTTTTAAATTTTCCTAAACAAAATTTTATCCTAAATTCCAAAGTAGTCAGAAGTCCTATCACCCAACCCAACCAAACCTAATCTAATAGACTAATACCACCATATAAGGATTTTTTTTCCCTACACATTCGTCCTGTCCTGATTAATTAATCCTAATAGTACTACTACTTTTTCGTTAATTTTCTAAATGTTAGGTTTGGTTAGGTCAGGTCCAATTCTATTTATTAGACTGCTCGTCTAGTTGATGGCTTTTGTTTCTTGACTGATGGGTCCACAGTCCACTCACCTTCATCCGGATATTAATATCAACTTCCCTCCTTTATCTGTTTATGCTGGTCAGAGGATGGTAGTATTTTTTTCTTCTCTTAATACTTTTACATTTAATTTTTTAAAATTTTATTTGCCTCTTAATCAATAAAAAAAAAATCTAAATTATTAAGAGTGGTCTCTCAATAAAAAATTTAAATCTATTCAGTTTCTATAAATATTGTACTCCCTCTATTCCAAATTTAATTCAAGATCTTGAGTTTTGAAAAGTCAATTTGAAATACTTTTAAATTTAAAAATTATTTTTTATATTTTATACTTTTTAGTTACAAAACAGCTTCTGAAATTAAAATGTTATTTCATCTAATTTATTAAGATATATACTAACAATTCAAATATCAATTGCTCAATTTTATCAAACGCTGTCTTATTATCCATGTGAATTCAGATCTATATTTCATTCTTTCAATCCAAACGCTGCATAATATTACACTAACAACTTGTCAACTTACTATGTATATAACAAACAATATCTTTAATATTTTAAAATTAAGTTATGATTTTTTACCGAATTACGATCGTAATATATATCAATACATAATATTATCAATTATAATTACTCACGTAATTTTCTTTCAACAGATATATCATTTCCTTTCAAAATTTAACACACGAGTCTTTTTTGTCAAACAGAGACCACTAAACTACCATATTTATTGTTTTTAAAACTTTAAACAAATCAGTTTGAATATTAAGCTTTTAGTTTAAATCAGTTTGAATATCAAGCTTTTACAATATTTATATGTCTCTATTTTTTGGGACACAGGGAGTAAGAGAGTGTCCTGTGTGCATAGTTGAAGTGTTTCAAATGAATATAAACTACATAACGTCCCAAATCTTAAGTCCCACATCTCGGTTTTTAACAAACATCCAAAGCTGTTTGTTTAGACGGTGTTTGTGGAGTCAAAGAGTTTGTCCGCAATAACTTATAAGTTGGTTAAATTATTTTTTACTGTTAAGTGTTTGAGACCGACTTATTTTTTAATTTCAAAGTCATTTTTGATAAGTAACAAATTCTGACTTATTTAAAAATTAGTAATTGTTTGTGCCTAAAGGCATAGCATAACAAAATTCTACCTCTCTCCACGTTTTAACAATCTGAAAATTAAAATAAATCTGAACCGTCCATGTGCTTTCTCGCCCAAATTCAAATTGGGTTCTATCTTAATTCTTAATATTACTTATAAATCATTTTAAAATAAATAAGTTTGACCAAATATAAAGACGGTTTTGCCTTATTTTAAGGTAACTGATATTTTCACATGGTACTGTCTCACATGAACATACAGCGAATGAGAAGGAACCATGTTAAAATATCAAAAACACATGTGAAAATAATATTCTCCTATTTTAATAATGTTTACATCTTATTTTAACTTATAAGTCATTTTAGTCAAACACTTTCACATTTTATTTTAACTTAATTTCTGACTTATAAATCGAAAAGGTGTCAAAATACTTTTATTTATAAGTTAGCACTTAATATGACTTATAAATCATTTTAAATTTTAATTTACAAGTCATTTTAAAATAAGTCATCCCGAACATGCCCTAATGGACAAAAGTGAAAGAGATGGTGAGGCGCCCCGTGGTTGTGGTCCTCGCAACTTTTTCTTTGTTTTTCTCTCCTCCTATTAACTTTCAGCATGCCTTTCTCCAGTTTCATCTATTGCAATATACTTAATTAATTTCTACACTTAATTCAGTTCTCAGCTTATATAGGGTCAGATTAGAAATGGCTTCTGATGATGCAAAACCATCATTTACCTTGACATATAATAAGCCTAATGCTAAGAAAATAGAGTATGAAGATGATGACTACGAAGATGAAGATGACTACACAGACCAAGAAACAGGCGGTGGTGGGTTCGGTTTTAAGCAGGGAACGATGAAGAAGAAGGCAGCGCTAGTTGCTGCCAATGGAAGGGTGGCGCCACCGTGCTGTCAGGTGGAGAATTGTGGTGTTGATCTAACCAATGAGGGGTATTACCGGCGACACAAGGTTTGTCAAGTTCATGCCAAGGCTCCGGTGGTCATTGTTGCCAGAGCCCAGCAGCGATTCTGTCAGCAATGTAGCAGGTTCTTCTTCATAACCCTTTTAACCTTTAACTGAAAAGTTTTGCTTCCAAGTGTTTCTGCAATTTTGTCATTTTTGTAATAGCTAGGAATTGGATAAGCTTTAGTGGCTAGTAGCAATGCATAAAAAGAGTATTAAACCTTTTCTTTTACAGAAATTTCTAAAACTGATATGGTGTATAATTCTAGCTCATCTTAAAATGGTAAAGTTAATATTTCATTTATTAATTATTACTTTAAAATTTATGGGATTAATCTTTCCTGCTGAATCTAGCAGACTGGCAGTTCAACTAATTTTGAGTTTTGTGTGTTTGATGGGTAGGGGAAAAGGGGTTCCTGACTTCCTGCCCCTCAAAAAAGAAAAAGTATTTTGGTATTCCGGCTAAATCTAGGGAGCCTGTTAAAGACTAATTTGCTATGCCCCACCTTAAATAATTCAGTATGTTATAATAGATCACTACTGTTGCTAAACAGAAGGAAAAGATATTTCATTCCCATATAATTGATTGCTACAAGTTCTTGTATGAGATGATGAATTGAAGAAATAAACAGCCTTTTCCAGATTCCAGCAAGAAACTCTGGGCTTCAATTTTTCCCTACTTTTCCAATCCTAATAGTGTGTTTGGTAGCTAAAAGTATGCTACCGTCTCCAATTCAGGTTTCATGAAATAAGAGAGTTTGACAAAGCAAAGAGGAGTTGCCGCAGGCGCTTGGCCGGGCATAATGAGCGACGCCGCAAATGCTCATCTGAAACTCAAGAAGAAGCCTCAAGCTTTGGTGGACCGAGTCCTAAGTTGAAGGAAATTCAACATAAACAGGCAAATGAAAGAGGATCAGCCCTCCCAGCGAAACCCTCTTCCTACAAACATTTCCGCATCCGTTGACAACAACAAATGCTTACTCTCTTCTGTCATTCCATCGCATCTTAAACTATCATTCAATTCTGAAAGTACCTATCATTGTTAATACCATCTTAGTTCATCCATGCCCCTCCAACTAGTTAACTTTGTCCTGCATCAAGTTAGTAGCTATTATGGTTCCTTCAATGTACTCTAGTGAGTGTTGGTTATGTTCAATATTTATTTTCTGAAGGTAACTTTCTTGAGTGAGCCTTTGTCTTCAAATTAACTTTAAATGAAGTTATTTCACGTCAATTCCAAATTAGTAGAGATTAAAAACAATACCGTCTCAAACTCAGCGATGACTTTAATAAACATTTCTTTCTTTAAAGAAACTTATGATTGTTCTATAATTACAATTTCACAGAACTCTTTCATGAAATATGCCCTTCAGAAAAAGCCCAATTACTTGTTTATACGAACCCGTAACATCCTTGATTTATTCAGCACATAAAACATCCTTGATTTATTCAAGCACATAAAACCCAAGCAATAGCACTATATGGACAGTATATACTTATACAGCACAGACATAAACAACATTTTAAGATACAAAACACTAGATGGCAACAGATTTTTAAGTTAGACAGGAGGTTGAGATGCAGGAGAACCTGGCTAGGATCAGCGAAACTTTACAACAATGCAGGAAATGTCATCAGTGCTTTTCCTCACAAGTGCCTCTTCAGTAAGGTGCTTTGCTGCTGATCGAGCATCCTTTATGTGCTTGATACAATCCACAGCTTCTTGATTTGACAAAACCTGACACCATATAAGAAATGTTATTCAATGCAAAAGGTTAATTGAAAGAAGAGTCGTTTATTGTTAAGGGTTTTTGAGCAATTTCGAGAAATATCCGCTAGTTAATAAATTAGCCAAGAAGCAAGAGGCCTATTTAGATCCAATGGCACAACTTTTGACAATCAATTGGTCCAAGCATTAATACAAGTAGAAGAGCAACTCCAAATCAACTCATCCTAAATTACTGCAGTTCTTTCTCCACTTTCAAAGCTTCAATGTGAACTACACTTTTGCAACAGAAGTGCAAACAGAGTCACCCCGAATAAGTAGTATGAACAATATAACAGATCATGGAATGGAGGAAATCAACCTTCCATATTCCATCACTTGCTAAGATAACAAATTCTGTATCATCATCTATTCTTTCCACTGACACGTCTGGTTCTGAACTAAGGTGTTTTTTCAAGCTCTTGTCACCGAAGGCCCTGGTTACTGCCAACTGTCCATCAACACGAAGTACATCACCTGCAATCAACACAATGTATCATTAAGAAAACGAACAGGAGAAGGGGAAAAGTTGAGCATCAAAGAGCTTTGATCAAGGTACGCCCATTCAAATCATGATTATACCATGAAGGTTAATGAAACTTTGATTTTTCAGTTGTTGCATGAACATAAAATGAAATGCAATAGCAATAGCAATAGCAATAGCAATAGCCAAGTATGAATGAACATTCCCATTAGTTGAAGACCTTTAAACATTAATTTTTCAAATTGAACAAAATAAAGTTTGACCACTAAAATTCAACATGGGATAGATTACCAGGATAATATTAAATTGACATTTTGAAACCAACTTAAACTTTCATTCTTCAGTCATACTCTTGAAGACCAGATATATTTTAACTCAAGTAAAAACACAAATTCTTATAGAGAATGTAATATGATTATTGAAATGTTAATTACCAAAAGATACCAAAAAAGTCCAAGATGAACTAAAGTCAAATGTCAATAGTAGGCTAAATTTCATGCGTCAAAATCCAAACCAGACGATGTTATGATGCTAACTTGATAATTAGTATCACAAAGATGGAACAGTCACTAGTAGAGGTGCATAAATTATGTTTAAATATCTTGTCACCTGGAAAGTTGGACACGAAACCACCTCTGTCCTCAATACTACTTCGTTCCTTGCTAGGCTCATGATCAATCGATAGTTGTTTGGCCACTCCATTCTTGCACATAACAGCTCGAGAATCCCCAACATTAGCAACAACCAGCTTTTGACAATTAATTAATATTGCTGTAACCGCGGTTGAACCCCCTTTACCAAAATCAGCTGCTTTATCCAATATCATTTTGTCAGTTATACGATATGCTCTTCTGACTGCCTTCTCTGTCTCAGTCCAGAAATCGGGCTGGTTGCAGCAAGAGAAAAGGAGAGAATGATTGGAATCATTATTTACTACCAAATTCAGATGAAAAGGAGAGAACAGGAAAGAAGACAATTAGGTATCACCTCTTATTCATGAATTGGTCTATATTCATATTTCCACATGACTAATAGACCAAATTCAAAATATTGTATTAGTTCAGTTAAATTTAGTTTGAGAAAATGAGAAGTACAAAAGCAAATTATTCACAAGTATCTGTTACCTCGTTTAGTATATTCTCAAACAGATGAGACCGCAAGTAATCAGGAATATCGTGGCTCGAATGACCATCAAATATTGCAAATAGACCAAGCTCTTTGTCCTCAACTTGCTTAAATTGTGCAAAAACATAATCTTCCATGTCATGATATGATTTCCCCTTTACCAAGTGATATCCATGTGTTAAGTGCTTTGACATCTTACTCTTTCCTTTTCCAGTCTCAGTTGTAGATGAACCTAACCCAACTTTTTCCTGAAAAAATACAAAATTAAATAAATTTAAAAATAAATAAATAAAAGAAGAGGAAAAAGAAAAAAAAAAGCAACAATTTCTTGGTGAGAGCAATCTATGCAGAAGATTTACTAATTATACTGAATTCAGAAAACATGAAGGAAAAAATAAATCCTGCAGTTGACAAATACTTCACAAATTTCACATATATTAAATAGATTTTTTTATACATATAATTGTATATACATAAAGACATTAAAATTTCAATACAAGTATTAACTCGTGAAAGAATGTTAAAAAAATAAAGAAAAACAAAAACTTTAAATAGAATACTATCTAGAAATTTAAGAAATATATTATGTAATTAATTCTTATAATTTTATAGATACTACTATTATAAACTTCTCTCCATCCTCAAAATTATGTCACTAGGATTTTGTCCTCAAAAGGATGTCTAAAAGTACATAAAACAAATGTAAAATATGGAATAAATACTAATTTACCCAAAGTGCGGATATCCCAATATAAACAACACTTGAGCTACGCATAACACTTGTATTAAGGATTTATATACAATGTGAAAAGAAGAAAAGAATGGAGAAAGATTAAATGAAAGGGAGCATTCTGTAATGTATGTTAATCCTGTACAAATTGAGAAGCCATTATATAAACCAACATACAAATGTGACTATGCTCCGCAACCATCATGGTATGAAAGCATTGAATGCTATGTTGAGCTGTGTTGAGCAATGTTGAGCTATGTTGAGCAATATTGAGCTAGGTTGTGCTAGGTTGGGCTATTACTACTACGGTACTACCAACTTAACAAGAACAATAACAAAGCTTGGTGCAATTTTCTTCATAATAATCAAGGTCAAAGTCAAATTAAGAGAACAAGCCATATCAGCAACATACCACAAACCCTTTCAGTTAACAAATGAAAGCATCCTAATTCCTACCCCAAGCTCACGCATGGGTGGCGATTGACAGCGTTGGACTTGGATTTACTAGATTTGATTATCCTTCTCTATAAATGACATCTAGATGTATCTGAAAGAGCCAATTACTTTAAAAGAACTAGAGGACACGAATTTTAGGCAGGCTTAAGCAATATGGTGAATAAAAATGTAATAGTCAACAAAATAAAACGGCAGTATGTTCTTTTATCTATGAATATTGCACAATGTCCTTCACTTACTCTCTGAAGGTAATTAATACCCATTAGTACGAACCTACCACTGAATTTTTAGTGCCTCTAATTGAACAAAATAAAAATGTTTTCATGAATTGGGAAGGCATCTATTTAAGTTTAATCGCCACCGTTTTCACAATCCAAATGTGGTCATTCTTGATAAGGAAGCACAAAGAAGTGAAATATTTGATCTCTATAGATACTCCGCAAGTGAGATAGATTACGTTCTTATAAGAGAACCGGGAAAATTAGGCAAAAGAGAGTAACTTTTATAAAGGCTTCACTTTCATCATAATTGGAAAGCACTTCATTGTTAGTGAACACAGTTACTGTACCATTCCATCTGCAATGCTATGTACCTACCCAGTTATTTTATATGGTCAGACATTCTGCAAGTCTATTCAGAAAACCATAAATACATTGAACTATTCTATTATGGTTAATTTCAGCTTCCAAAAAAACAGCATTTTAGCTCTCTTCATGCGGAAAGGTTGTTGAAACCTAACAAAAAATAACAAACAAAGAAAGTAAATACTCCCCCTCCGTTCAACAAATGAGTCCTATTTGTAAAGTTTGCAACATTAAGTATATATTTAGATTCCATGTGTATAGTAGTGATGACTTGGTAATGAAATTATGGTGACAAACTTGAGAGTATTGTGTCATTTTATACTACTATGAGTATCAATGAAAAGAGGATTCATTTTGTGGGATGGAGGGAGTACAAGTTATACTAATCTCTGCATCCAAATTTAGGCTCTTTCCTCCATTTGAGGCCCTCACCCTCCTCATATAAAGGGAGTCCTTCTCGGAAACTAGATTTAACCTACCAATTACCAAACCTCATTATGTTGAAAATCCTTTTTATTTTCTACATTAAAAGCCAAAGAGTCAACTAAACATCCAACTTCATAATATTAAATATATGTGCCATGACATACTAAACCAACATCATAATTGTATATCAGAAAAATCTTAATCACACTAAAGTCTAATTCCGCAATCCATTGTTAGAACTCGAGATCCCTAAAGTCTATATCTGAAACAATGAACTTATTATTCTTAGATATTGAAGTTGGCAGAACCTACATAAATTGAAATTTCAGTGTACTGCAGTACCACTTAAGTTAGAGCAGAAACAATAAGTAGGTAATTTCAAGTAAAACAATGACTAGAACACAATCAATTTGTCAACATAAGAATTCATAACATAACATGGGATTTAGAAATTAGGAGCATGTACCTTCATCTTGTGGAGGATTTCTTTGCCTGTCATGGCTTGAACAACTACTACAACTTAAATGAAGAAGATTATACAAAATTCAGAGATACAGAGAACAGGTTGGAGAGAGAAAGAGACATTCGTGTTTATTAAAAAGAAGCTCGCACAGTATGAGTCCGCGTTTTCTGTCGTTTCGTCACGCCTTCGCGCCACATCAATTTTATTGTTTCGTCCTATGTACCCTATTTTCTAATGCCAACTAATTTTCACGTTTTAAAATATAATATTTTTTTAATACTCATTATTTATGTGAAAATATCAAATTTGTACGTAAAAATATTAGTTCTCTTTTCAAATTTTCTTTTAATTATTACTACCTCTCTTTCAAAAATAAGGATATATTTTATGATATTAATATTTAAAATTAGATATATATTTTTGTAAATAAAACTATTAGAAAGTATTACTTTCATCCCAAAAAATTGACTTAGCTTTCTTTTGTATTTTTATTTAATTGACTAATTTTAGAATTAAATTTAAGTATATTTATTTATATTTTTAAACTCGCAAAAATTGAGGTTAACAGTGGTAAATTTGATATTGAAACTAGTATTTTCACATATTAAAATAATATTTTTATATGAGTCTCTCGTATAGAGGTGAGACCCAATCACTATTTATGTAAGACAGCTTATGTGAAAATATTAATCTTTTAGATAAAAATATCAGTTACAATGTAGTTTTTTTTATAGTATAATTCCTCCACCTCCAGCTCAACCTCCACCTCCACCTAAACCAATTGAACTAAGCAATAAGCATATAAGGCCAGAAGGCCAGCAATTGTGAGTAAATGACACGAATGGCGTACCATGGGGATGTGCAATTATTTAAAAACATTTTTCCTTCTTTTTCTGCTTTTTTACACAATAAAAAGTGTTTTAATTGATTTTAAATTCTAAATTTATTTAAAATAGATAATTTAAAAAATTATAGAGATTTTAAAAAGTGTTTTATTAATAGTTAAATTTTAGGCCTATACCAAATACAAAAATCAAAAAATTAAGTTTTATTTTATTATATATGTATATAGATATATAAAATTAGGGAGAGGATCAAGAGTAGAACTAGAACTCCCTTAAATAATAGAATTGTATCAAAACGACGTAGTTTTGATAAGACGCGGTGGTATTTTTATAAATACCATGCCACCGCGTATTTACAAAAATGTCACCGCGTCTTATCAAAACGACGTCGTTTTGATACAATTCTATTATTTAAGGAGTTTTACTACTTAAGAGTTCTACTCTTGATCCTTTCTGTATAAAATTATAGATATAGACATGTGTTTTGCCTTCTTTAAAAAAAATTAAAATACTAAGCATTCATAAAACACTATCTTTATGTTAATTTATAAGTTAATCCTAGTTAATTATTATGATTGTATATTTTAGTATATCTATTTTATAGTATTGCTACAACTTAATATAGCTTACTTATGTTTTAATATCAACTCAATACTCGACTCGGCTCGATTAATTTACACCTCTATTTGGGAGTAACCAAAAGTGTATCTTCAATGGAACTAAGAAAATACTATTCCTAATTCCACATATGAAAATAAATAAATAAAAATAAGTTAACATGTGAATCTTAAAATTCAAAAGGAAAATTATATTTATGTTATGTATGAATTGTGACTAATGTGAAATTGTAAGAAATAAAATAAAACAATTTTATGCAGGTTTTTTCTTTACACAGTTTTATTTTATGTATTCACATACTTTGGTATTTATTATCAATATGAATTTGTCTCCATATTTAGCAACACTCGATTCAAAATTTATACGAGTTTGACTTGTGTTAGTTAATACAATCATAACTATTGAAAATCATCTAAAAATCTTGCTAATTATTAAATTTTTGTTTTCATAAACTTACAAGAATTTCATCAATTTTAAAATAAAAATATTACAAATTGATTCCAAAAAATACATAAACCCCATGCTGAAACCCATTATTGCGTGATAGTCTTGTGGGAGCCCAAACAGCCCAATAACTTGTCACCTGAGTTCGTTCGGCCCTTCAATCTGTCTCCTCCCTCTCTTTAAGCGAGTATTTTAAGGAGGCCCGTCTCTTTTAATCACAATGAACAAAAGCAGATCTGACAAGCCCATTCAATCATTTTATAATTAACAAGTAGTAGAAAATTTTATTTAGATTTCATGCCTATTTAATCTACTACTAGACCTGGCAATATAGTTGGTTAATTGTCGGATCAACCTATATTAACTGAAACCAAATGGGTTAGTTAACTATTTTTATTTATTTGGGTTGGATAAAGTTTGGAACCATATTTTAAAAACGAAATATAGTTTCAACCTGGTAAACCATTTTTCGACCCATATTTTATTCCAAATCGAAATCAAAAGTCCTTTCTACCCATATTTAAATATTCAAGAAGCTCAATCACCCACCTACCCAACCCACCCCACCCCACCCACCCCCCAACCCACCCCCACTCCCACCCCCACACCCACACCCTAACTCAAAAAAAATAATATTATGTGATTATGTATACACCTCTTACCCCCACCCACCCTCCCCTCCCCTCACCCTCACCAAACTCACACCCACCCAAAAAATATAATATTAAGTGATTATGTATACACCCCGTACCCCCTACCCCACCCCACCCCCGCACCCCCGCACCCCCACTCCACCCCCACCCACACCCACCTACCTACCCACCCCCACACCCTAACCCCCCACCCACCTACCCTATCCAATCTACCTACCCACCCACACACCCCACCCACTTATCCGCCCCACTCACCCACACCTACCCACCCCACCCCACCAACCCTACCCTCACCCACTCACCCACCTACCCACCCATTCACCCACCCACCCACCCACCCAACCACTCACTATCCATCCCACCCCTACCCACCCCCCACCTCCCACCTACCCACACCCCTACCCACCCACCCACCTACCTACGCACCCCACCCAACCCACTTACCTATCCACCTACCCACCATTACCTCCCAAGAAAAAATAATATTAAGCGATTATGTATACACCACTCACCCCACCCATTTCCACACCCTATCCCTCCACCTTACCCCCACCCACGCCACCCCAACCCCCTAAAAAAATAATATTATATGATTAAGTATACATCCCTTACCCCCCCACTTACCCCCACCACTAATCAAAAAAAATAATATTATGTTATTATGTATACACCCCTTACCCTCCACGCCCCCGCCCCCACCCCCACCCAAACTAAAAAAAAATAATATGTATACACCATCCACCCCACCCATATTAAAAGTTCATTTAAAAGTTCTGTTTAAAAGTTAAAATATTTTAAAAATAATTAATATGGTTTTGAACCATAGCCATATGGTTCCAACCCGCATAACCCATATTAAAAATGGTTAATATGGTTTTAGTTCTTAAATTGAACCATAACCATATTTTGAAAACCAAAACCAACCCATAATTATATTTTGCCAGGCCTATCTGCTACGCTGGCATAATTCCCTTTTGCTGAGAACAAAGAAGCTTTCGTATTAAAAAAATAATTTTATGTCAAATATAAATTGTGACTAACATTTAACTGTAAATAAAAAAATATATTAATAATAAATGATTATATTTTTTACATATTTATTTTTTATGTATTCGTATACGTCCGTGCTTAATATTCATATTAATTTTTTGGCTTAAATATAATTTACTACTCTAAACTATGGCCATATTCCACTTCGGTGATCCACCTTTCAATTTTGTCAATTAGGTGGTTGAACTATCAATTTTTTTCGATTTCATTCAATTGGGCCTGCTGTAAGACCCCAATTTTTATAAATAAAGATGAATTTTCTATAAATATCATTTTTGAATATTATGGAGTTAATTTGATATAATGTTATAGTTGTGGGTAATATTTATAAATTTTGTAAAGTAAGCAAGTTGTTATAAAATATTCGTTTGGTCGGAGAATATTCTTTTTGTCGGGGAATATTCGTACGACGGCACAATCATTGGTGGACCCCACAACGGAATTATTGTCGGATTGAGAAAACGACAGAATTATCTTTCTATAAAAATAACGGCTGAGGTGTTACCGTTAAAACCGTTAAAACTGTTGAACTACTCGGTAGTAAAAGTACAGTAATACGCGTGGTTGCATAGTAGCACACGGTATTGATTATTGATGCTTACGTGAGAAGTCACTCAGCTATACTCAATTATTGCTACAGTAATTGCTGCATCATATCTCTTAAATTATTGTCATAGTATCATCTGTATAATATGTTATATTATTAAATCAATAATTGAGACGTTGTGGTAAGTTTGGTTATTTTATGGGGGGCCATATGTCATCATCTAAGAGTCTCTTCGTCAATAGTATTTACCTTGGTCAATAGTAATTACCTTCGTCAATAGTATTTACCTTGGTCAATAGTAATTACTTTCGTCAATAGTAGTTGTCCCTTCAATATTACCAAGAGTCATTTGACCCTTCGTTAAGACCAAGAGTCATTTGACCCTTCGTTAAGACCAAGAGCCACCCTCAGTTTTTCTATAAATAGAGGCCTAGGGCTTCATTATTTTTCACGAATTCATTCAAGCTATAGAGAGAGAAAGTATAGAGAGAATAAGAGAGAGAGAATAAAAGTATTCTGCTACATCACTTTTTCAATATCCAGTTCTTTTAAGGTAGGGAATATTATTTCTTTTATATTCATGAAGAGAACTTCTGTTATTCCATTTGTTATTATTCTGTTGGAATAACCAGTATACGCGGTCTACCCTATACTTGGTGACATTCTTCTATTATTCTGTTGGAACATCCTGTCTGTGTGTTTTACACCGGACCTGGTTCCGTTTATTATTCTGTTGGAACATCCTGTCTGTGTGTTTTACACCGGACCTGGTTCCGTTTTATTATTATTCTGTTGGAATATCCTGTCTGTGTGTTTTACACCGGACCTGGTTCCATTATTTATTATTCTGTCGGAATATCCTGTCTGTGCGTTTACGCCGGACCTGGTTCCATTATTTATTATTCTATTGGAATAACCTGTCTGTGCGGTCTATCGCATGCATGGTGATTTCTTTTGTTATTCCATTCTTTATTGTACTCAGTTGGTTAAGTTTTGACTTCTATACTCCATGAAATTTGTGGAATATCCTTGATAGTTGCGTTTCATCCAGTATTTTTTCAAGAAAATATTCTTCTAAGCATTCTTGAATTTTACTCCACAATGCAGTATCATGTTGACAATTTGGACGTTGTTAATTCCTGGATAAATTAATTCTTGAACTTGTTTTATTGAATTCTTATATCATTGTCATCATCCTCATGTTTATAAAATGTTGAAAGTCATCTGTGGCATGTAGTGCATAGATGGACTTGGTATGATTATGACCAGGGATTATTCGGTATAATCATGACCGTAATGTTACAAATGATGTGGTAAAAGTCCTCATTGGCCCGTAGTGCATTGATGGACAGTTGTTGGCATGATCATGACCATTAATGAATATACGAATATCCTTGGCCGTAGTGCAGGGGTGATTCGATGATGTGGATTATTTTATTAAGCTGAGTCCCAGCGATCACAGTGTTGAAAAACTTTTTCAATCATAAAAGATAGTAGCGTTTATTTTCTACTTGACTCTTTTAATGGATTGCTTGTTCCGCTACAGTTAAACTTGATGTCTATTATATTTTATCAGTTTAACATTGTTGAAGGCTAATGATAATTTATTCTGCATTATCTTAGTCATAATATTTCTTACTGGGCTAGTTGAGCTCACCCTTTCTTTCACTGTTCTCTTCAGGAAATGAGAACGTAGCTGGGGCAAGTCGGGGAACGGAGTGATGGTCCGAATGATAGTATTAGTTAGTAGTCCTCACTATTCTATGTAATGGTGTGTTAATAAATGTAATGAGGACTCCTTTTGAGTATGAATACTCTCTAGAAGATAATATTTGTATTCAAACTCACAGTTTATGTTTTGTCGTATTGTACACGACAGTTGTATTAATCAGTTGTATTTGTATTCTGTACTATGTATCTGACGACTCAAGATTGGTGATGTATACCTAATTTTGGGGGCGTCACAGTTGGTATCAGAGCTTAGGGATATGATCCCTGGCTAAGATGTGAGAATAGAACTAGGAGGGGAGAGACGGGGAATTCCTTCGCTAGTATGACATACCTAAGTTTATTTGCATGGTATTTAATTCGTCGGTCATAATATAATGATAATATATGACATATCAATTAATTTTTATTTTGTGGCAGTATCTGAAAATGGCATCTGAGAACGTTGAGAATAGCAATGGAGCACAGACGACTGTTGATTCACCACATATCAATAATCAGGATAATGTGCATCAGGAAGGTGTCAATCCTCATGCAAACAACAACACTGACCAAATGATGAATGATCAAATGTTCAGAGGCTTTATGCAATTCATGCAACAACAGGTGAAAGCGGCTCCTGTCCACAACGTAGGTGGAAATACTGGAAACTCTCTGGCGGTCACCGCTGTAAGACCCCGAATTTTATGAAATAAAAGTATTCAATTTTTCTTATAATTACTATTCAGTAAATGGTTAAATTGATAAAAGTTTAAAATTATGAGTGAAATATGATTTTTTTTTCAAAATAAGCAAGTGGCTATAAAATAATCATTGTTGTCGGGGAATATTCGTTTGGTCGTGAAATATTCTTTCTGTCGGGGAATATTCGTACGACGGCGCAGCTATTTGTGGGTCCCATAATGAATAACTGTCGGGTGAAGAAAATGACAAATTTAAGTTTTTACAAATAACGACGTAGTTGTTACCGTTAACACTGTTGGAATACCCGGTGGTTAAAATACAGTAATACGCGTTATTGCACAGTAGCACACGGTATTGCATAGTATTTTTGAAATTATTGATTCTTACGTAAGAAGGCACTACTCAATAATTGTTACAGTAATTACTGTTCAATATTTTATTTTATTGATTCAATAATTGCTACGTTGAAATTTTATATTATTGTTGTTCAATAATTGTCACTGCACAGTATTTCCCATTATCAGATCAATAATTCATATTATTTGAATAATATTATTAGATAACATTATTGACAATGACTAGAAAGTTCTGTCTAAGGAGAGGTTTGGTCACCTAATTGCGCGCCAGTAAGGAGAAATTCTTATTGGAAAGCCCCCTCTTTCCTGGGAACGGCCTGGTTGTCATAAATGTGATTCTGTAATATTATTTGTGAATAATTAATTATTGATTCATATGATAAGAAAATATTTATTTTATGTGGATATAAATGAGGGATATATTTTTGTGGTTAAAAAATGAAGGAGTTAATGTTGAGATTTTTATCCGTATTTTTGTCGGAATGGAGGTATTAAAAATCAGGGTTTTTGAGATATTTTGCGGGGGTTATAATTTTTAATCCGACCGTTGGATCGTGGTAATTTTTGGATATGTTATACATATATAAGTTGAGTATATGCCCACAAATTTTGAACCGTTAAAAATGAACGTATGATTTATTATAAATTTTACGAGATGACTGGTTCAGAAATTGTTGAATTTTCGGAGTTTATCATTTTGGTGGAAAATTCTAGAATTGGTGGGTCCCACTTGTGGTTGGTGAAGAAATGTGCTGAATTATATTTCAAATGTGGTGGGTGGAATAGTAGCAGGTAAAGCCATCAGGTTGCAGGTCAAACCTACCAAAATTTTCCTATAAATAGAGGGCTAAGTTAGAATTGAAAATCACACCAGAAACATAAGCTTTCTCTCTTTCTCTCTCTAGATTATTGAGTGTATTTTGTGAGTATTTAGATACTTGGTGAGTTGCTATTCATCAGTGCGAGTTTCCTTCAGCGTCATATCCGATATCCAATCTGAAGTGCTGCTCTTTGAGGTAAGGGATAGTAAGGGATAGTAAGGGATATTAAGGGATTTTAAGGGTTGTTATGATTTTCAGTTTCGTAATTTTTCTGATCTTCAAAAATTCTGGAAAAATTTGAAATGATATTTTGATGAGTTTTATTGATTGTGTCCAAAAATGGTGATTTTTGGATGTATAGATTAAGAGTTATGAATTTTACGGGAAAAAACTATTTTAAAAGTAACAGCTTATAATTTCTTGTGGTTAACTCCAAAATTGATGAAATTTTTATTGAGAGTACATGTATATGATAGAAGTATACTCTGTAAATTTCAGAATTTTTAGACAAAAGTACAATTTTGATAAATGTCTAAATATTCGGCTATTTTGGCCATATGAAAAATAGTAAATGACTTTTAAAAATTCTGAGAAAAATATATGTTCACTATGGGACTATATTATGCTAAATTCCAGAAAAGAAATATTTTTGAACGGATTTGGTATTTTTCATGAAAATAGTCTAGTTATGAGAAAATGAATTAAATATGTTATGTGAAGTAAGAAAATTGGAAAATAGGATTTTATGGCTTGAGAATCCTATATATGAGGTATATGCAGATTTTTGATGAGGGTTTTGGTTATTGATGATGAAATCTTAAGAGTTGGCATTTTATGATGATTAAATGCATTAATTAGTAAAGTGTAAACAATTTAAATAAATTGTTTATAAGCTTAAGAATATTATTCTTTCAATATTATTATACCGAAATATTGGTATGTATATTATTGTGGAATTTCTACCTTTTTCATGTCAGAGTTACTATTCACAAGTTACTATTTATGAGTTACTATTCACGAGTTACTATTCACGACAAAATTGGTTTCTTTTTTTAACCAAATTATAGTTGATTTATGAATATTGCTCTTGAAATTAAATCCATGTTTTGACCATATTATTTTTATAATCATATATAACATTTTTATAACTTTGATGTTGAAATTCTCTTTCGCTTGAGTGTAAAGATGGGTAAATTATTGGTATGATCATGACTATGGGTTCTCTTTGGCCAGTAGTGCAAAGTTGAATTGTTGACTGGTATGATCATGACCATTGAATTTATAATTGAATATCTTTAGCTTAAGTGCAAAGGTGAAATGATCAACATGGTTATAATTATTGTTTATATAAATTCTGAAATGATTATATATTTCTTTGAGATATTAATATATTTGGCCTGTAGTGCAAATATGAACTGTTGATGAATATATTTGACCTGTAGTGCAAATATGAACTGTTGATGAATATCTTTGGTCGTAGTGCAAAGATGAATTATTGATGAATATCTTTGGCCTGTAGTGCAAAGATGGTCTGTTGATGAATATCTTTGGCCTGTAGTGCAAAGATGAACTGTTGTTGAATATCTTTGGTCGTAGTGCAAAGATGGATTTATTAGTATGATTATGAACAGGAACTGTGAGTTGGTATAACCATGATCTTTGATGTTTCAGGTAAAGACATGTGATGAAAATATTCTTCGTCCTGGGTGCGAAGAAAAATTTAGAATCACAATTATGATTATGAGTTATTCATATGATTGTGGAAAGGAACTGTTGATTGATGTTACAGGGATAAAATATTGTTGATGGATTTTTAACATGGAAGAGATAATGGACTTTATGGTCTATTTGACTCTTCTAATGGATTGCATGTTCCGCTGCAACTATGGTTGAAATTTTTTATCATCTACCATATGTTCTAAATCTCTGATTTATGATGAAGACTATTGATAATTTATTTATCTTTAGTCATGATATTCTTTACTGAGCTAGTTGTGCTCACCCTTTTGCTTCACAATTCCTTTCAGGTAATAAGAGTGTAGCTGGGTCGAGCCGGGGTAACAAGGAAATAGAACGGTGGTCTCTAGCTGTGGATGTTCTCCCGAAGTAGTATAGAAAAGTTCATTTAGTAGTTTTATTTGGTGAATCCAATAGGGTAAGGTGTACCCAACGTTGGAAGGGTATTTTGCCACTATAATACAAGATGTCTAACGACATACAACCTCGTGTGATCATAAGACATGATTGTGCACATCCGCTTGCTGAGTATATATACGAGCACTACCTATATAATCTTGGTGTTTGTTTGAAGTATAATTCTCAATTAGAGACAGTAGAGATAATGATATGTCAAGAGAAGACTCACCATTGGGAAGAATATGATAGTAATCTTCTCGTTTTTCTTTGGGGTCTATTGGGTCAACCAAGGATAATTCTGTGGCCATATGATATCTATCATAACCTAGACGCATGGCCTCCCATGTACGAAGGTTTCCTTGAGCACTTCCCAAATATTCTAATTTCTAAAACAGTTTTTGAATATACCTTTATGTAAGGTGTCATTGTGAGGTGATGTCCACGGTTGGAACATGAGTCACATTTGGCGCGCAATAAGGATTTCCAATAAGGATTTCTCCTTACTGGCGCGCAATTAGATGACCAAACCTCTCCTTAGACAGAACTTTCTAGACATTGCCAATAATGCTATCTAATAATACTATTCAAATAATATGAATTATTGATCTGATAATGGGAAATACTGTGCAGCAACAATTATTGAACAACAATAATACAAAATTTCAACGTAGCAATTATTGAATCAATAAAATAAAATATTGAACAGTAATTACTGTAACAATTATTGAGTAGTGCCTTCTTACGTAAGAATCAATAATTTCAAAAATACTATGCAATACCGCGTGCTACTGTGCAATAACGCGTATTACTGTATTTTAACCACCGGGTATTCCAACAGTGTTAACGGTAACAACTACGCCGTTATTTGTAAAACTCAAATTTGTCGTTTTCTTCACCCGACAGTTATTCTGTTATGGGGCCCACAAATGGCTGCGCCGTCGTACGAATATTCCCGACAGAAAGAATATTCCACGACCAAACGAATATTCCCCGACAACAATGATTATTTTATAACCACTTGCTTATTTTGAAAAAAAAATCATATTTCACTCGTAACTTTAAACTTTTATCAATGTAACCATTTACTGAATAGTAATTATAAGAAAAATTGAATACTTTTATTTCATAAAATTCGGGGTCTTACAATCTCCCCTCCTTATGAAATTTCGTCCCCGAAATTTACGTACCTGATATTTCAAAGAATTGAGAATACCTTGCTTTCATTTCAGATTCCATCTTCCCTATCATCATGATTTCTCCATTGCTCATCTCCTGTATTTCAGATATCATTCTAGAATACAGCTTCAAAACAAGGGTTAATTTAACAAATTAACATATCACATAATATCCCGATATTATGACTGACCAACAATAAGCTTAGGCAGGACACACTAGCGAAGGATTTACTCATCTCTCCCCTCCTAGTCATATTCCCCGATCTCCGCCAGAGATCATATCCCTAAGCTCTGATACCAAAATGTAACGACCCCAAAATAGGTCCATTCCATCCAACCTATTCTGAGTCGCCAAATACATGGTACAGAAAACAACTACAACTTTATTACAATAATTGTCGTGCAAAATACAACAACACATATGCTGTGAGTTTGGATACAAATATATACCAAATGTGACTCATGTTCTAACCGTGGACATCACCTCACAATGACACCTTACATAAAGGTATAGTCAAAAACTGTTTTAGAAATTAGAATCTTTGGGAAGTGCTCAAGGAAACCTTCGTACATGGGAGGCCACGCGTCTAGGTTATGATAGATATCATATGGCCACAGAATTATCCTTGGTTGACCCAATAGACCCCAAAGAAAAACGAGAAGATTACTATCATATTCTTCCCAATGGTGAGTCTTCTCTTGACTTATCATTATCTCCACTGTCTCTAATTGAGAATTATACTTCAAACAAACACCAAGATTATATAGGTAGTGCTCGTATATATACTCAGCAAGTGGATGAGCACAACCCTGTCTTATGATGACACGAGGTTGTATGTCATTAGACATCTTGTATGATAGTGACAAAACACCCTTCCAACGTTGGGTTCGCCTCACCCTATTTTCTTCACCAAATATAACTACTAAATGATGACCACCGTTCTATTCCCTTGTTACCCCGCTCGACCCAGCTACACTCTTATTACCTGAAAGGAATTGTGAAGCAAAAGGGTGAGCACAACTAGCTCAGTAAAGAATATCATGACTAAAGATAATTCAATTATCAATAGCCTTCATCAACAATAAATCAGAGATTTAGAACATATGGTAAATGATAAAAATTTCAACCATAGTTGCAGCGGAACGAGCAATCCATTAGAAGAGTCAAATAGACTATAAAGTCTATTATCTTCTCCATGTTAAAAATCCACCAACAATGTTTTATCCCTGTAACATCAATCAACAATTCTGGTCCACAATCATATGAATAACTCATAATCATAATTGTAGTTCTAAATTCTCTTCTCATCCAGGACGAAGATAATTTTCATCACCTATCTTTACCTGAAACATCAAAGATCATGGTTACACCAAATCACATTTCCTGTTCATAATCATACTAATAACTTCATCTTTGCACTACGTCCAAAGATATTCATTTGTATCACCAGTTGGTCATGTTTATCTCAACATCTGTTCATCTTTGCACTACTGGCCAAAGATATTCAACAACATGTCATCTTTGCACTACGGGCCAAAGATATTCATCAACAATTCATCTTTGCACTACAGGCCAAAGATATTCATCAATATTTCATCTTTGCACTACAGGCCAAATATATTAATATCTCAAAGAAATATATAATCATTTCAGAATTTATATAAACAATAATTATAACCATGTTGATCAATTCACCTTTGCACTTAAGCTAAAGATATTCACTTATAAATTCAATGGTCATGATCATACCAGTCACAATTCAACTTTGCACTACAGGCCAAAGAGAACCCTAGTCATGATCATACCAATAATCTACCCATCTTTACACTCTAGTGAAAGAGAATTTCAACATCAGGGTTATAAAAATGTTATATATGATGATAAAAATAATATGATCAACATATAGTTTTAATCTCAAGAGTAATATTCGTAACTCATGAATAGTAAATCGTGAATAGTAACTCATGAATAGTAACCCCGACACAAAAAATAGAAATTCCACAATAAAATCCATACCAATATTTCGGTATAATGATATTGAAAGAATAACATTACTTAAATTTATAAACAATTTATTTTAATTGTTTACACTTTACTAATTAATGCATTTAATCATCATAAAATGCCAACTCTTACAATTTTATCATCAATAACCAAAACCCTCATCAAAAATCTGCATATACCTCATATAGGATTCTCAAGCCATAAAATCCTATTTTCCAATTTTCTTTCTTCACAAAACATATTTAATTCATTTACTCATAACTAGACCATTTTCATGAAAAATACCAAATCAGTTCCAAAAATATTTCTTTTCTGAGATTTAGCATAATATAGTCCCATAGTGAACATATATTTTTCTCAGAATTTTTAAAAGTCATTTACTATTTTTCATATGGCCAAAATAGCCGAATATTTAGACATTTATCAAAAATTGTACTTTTGTCTAAAAATTCTGAAATTTACAGAGTATACTTCTATCATATACATGTACTCCCAATAAAAATTTCATCAATTTTGGAGTTAACCACAAGGAATTATAAGCGGTTACTTTTAAAATAGTCTTTTCTCATAAAATTCATAACTCTCAATCTATACATCCAAAAATCACCATTTTTGGACACAATCAAGAAAACTCATCAAAATATCATTTCAAATTTTTCCAGAATTTTTGAAGGTCAGAAAAATTACGAAACTGGAAAATATAACAACCCTTAAAATCCCTTACTATCCCTTACTATCCCTTACCTCAAAAGAGCAGTACTTCTGACTGGATATCGGATATGATGCTGAAGAAAACTTGCACTGATGAATAGAAACTCACCAAGTATCTAAAAACTCACAAAATATGCTTCATAATATAGAGAGAAAGAGAGAAAGCTTATGTTTCTGGTGTGATTTTCAATTCTAACTTAGCCCTCTATTTATAGGAAAATTTTGGTAGGTTTGACCTGCAACCTGATGGCTTTACCTGCTACTATTCCCACCCACCACATTTGAAATATAATTCAGCACATTTCTTCACCAACCACAAGTGGGGCCCACCAATTCTAGAATTTTCCACCAAAATGATAAACTCCGAAAATTCAACAATTTCTGAACCAGTCATCTCGTAAAATTCATAATAAATCATACGTTCATTTTTAACGGTTCAAAATTTGTGGGCATATACTCAACTTATATATGTATAACATATCCAAAAATTACCACGATCCAACGGTCAGATTAAAAATTATAACCCCCGCAAAATATCTCAAAAACCCTGATTTTTAATACCTCCATTCCGACAAAAATACGATAAAAATCTCAACATTAACTCCTTCATTTTTTAACCACAAAAATATATCCCTCATTTATATCCACATAAAATAAATATTTTCTTATCATATGAATCAATAATTAATTATTCACAAATAATATTACAGAATCACATTTATGACAACCAGGCCGTTCCCAGGAAAGAGGGGGCTTTCCAATAAGGATTTCTCCTTACTGGCGCGCAATTAGATGACCAAACCTCTCCTTAGACAGAACTTTCTAGACATTGCCAATAATGCTATCTAATAATACTATTCAAATAATATGAATTATTGATCTGATAATGGGAAATACTGTGCAGCAACAATTATTGAACAACAATAATACAAAATTTCAACGTAGCAATTATTGAATCAATAAAATAAAATATTGAACAGTAATTACTGTAACAATTATTGAGTAGTGCCTTCTTACGTAAGAATCAATAATTTCAAAAATACTATGCAATACCGTGTGCTACTGTGCAATAACGCGTATTACTGTATTTTAACCACCGGGTATTCCAACAGTGTTAACGGTAACAACTACGCCGTTATTTGTAAAACTCAAATTTGTCGTTTTCTTCACCCGACAGTTATTCTGTTATGGGGCCCACAAATGGCTGCGCCGTCGTACGAATATTCCCCGACAGAAAGAATATTCCACGACCAAACGAATATTCCCCGACAACAATGATTATTTTATAACCACTTGCTTATTTTGAAAAAAAATCATATTTCACTCATAACTTTAAATTTTATCAATTTAACCATTTACTGAATAGTAATTATAAGAAAAATTGAATACTTTTATTTCATAAAATTCGGGGTCTTACAATCTCCCCTCCTTATGAAATTTCGTCCCCGAAATTTACGTACCTGGTATTTCAAAGAATTGAGAATACCTTGCTTTCATTTCAGATTCCATCTTCCCTATCATCATGATTTCTCCATTGCTCATCTCCTGTATTTCAGATATCATTCTAGAATACAGCTTCAAAACAAGGGTTATTTAATTTAACAAATTAACATATCACATAATATCCCGATATTATGACTGACCAACAAATAAGCTTAGGCAGGACACACTAGCGAAGGATTTACTCATCTCTCCCCTCCTAGTTGTATTCCCCGATCTCCGCCAGAGATCATATCCCTAAGCCCTGATACCAAAATGTAACGACCCCAAAATAGGTCCATTCCATCCAACCTATTCTGAGTCGCCAATACATGGTACAGAAAACAACTACAACTTTATTACAATAATTGTCGTGCAAAATACAACAACACATATGCTGTGAGTTTGGATACAAATATATACCAAATGTGACTCATGTTCCAATCGTGGACATCACCTCACAATGACACCTTACATAAAGGTATAGTCAAAAACTGTTTTAGAAATTAGAATCTTTGGGAAGTGCTCAAGAAACCTTCGTACATGGGAGGCCACGCGCTAGGTTATGATAGATATCATATGGCCACAGAATTATCCCTTGGTTGACCCAATAGACCCCAAAGAAAAACGAGAAGATTACTATCATATTCTTCCCAATGGTGAATCTTCTCTTGACTTATCATTATCTCCACTGTCTCTAATTGAGAATTATACTTCAAACAAACACCAAGATTATATAGGTAGTGCTCGTAGATATACTCAGCAAGTGAATGAGCACAACCCTGTCTTATGATGACACGAGGTTGTATGTCATTAGACATCTTGTATGATAGTGACAAAACACCCTTCCAACGTTGGGTCGCCTCACCCTATTTTCTTCACCAAATATAACTACTAAATGATGACCACCGTTCTATCCCTTGTTACCCTCCCCGCTCGACCCAGCTACACTCTTATTACCTGAAAGGAATTGTGAAGCAAAAGGGTGAGCACAACTAGCTCAGTAAAGAATATCATGACTAAAGATAATTCAATTATCAATAGCCTTCATCAACAATAAATCAGAGATTTAGAACATATGGTAAATGATAAAATTTCAACCATAGTTGCAGCGGAACGAGCAATCCATTAGAAGAGTCAAATAGACTATAAAGTCTATTATCTTCTCCATGTTAAAAATCCACCAACAATGAGTTTATCCCTGTAACATCAATCAACAATTTTTGGTCCACAATCATATGAATAACTCATAATCATAACTGTAAGTTCTAAATTCTCTTCTCATCCAGACGATGAAATTTTCATCACCTATCTTTACCTGAAACATCAAAATCATGTTACACCAAATCACAATTCCTGTTCATAATCATACTAATAACTTCATATTTCACTACGGCCAAAGAATTCATTTG